>OVAN01001528.1:0-40186 GCA_900406275.1 Anastatica hierochuntica
AGCCATATGCCTTTGGTCTACCTAACGCTAGAATATGTATTCTGCTGATTATTCTCTGATCTACCTGGCGCTAGAATACGTATTCTGGCTATTATCCAATGTGACGCGTTACGCAGATTGTCTTTTCTATCAACTATATGATTGGATTCGGTTTTGCACATCTAGCTAACTAAAAGTTGTTTTTTGAGAGTTCTTATCCTAGCTACATCAACTTAAAAAAAATACTCCAAAATAATGCCACATCAGATCAGATATATACTAAATAAAAGGAGAAAGGTTGTTTCCACATCACTATTCCTTTTGTCTCCGATAACCCTCCTCCATCTCCTTTCGTATTTCCAAACGTCAATTTTTTCAATGGAGAAATCAAGATAATAGATTCACTTACAAAGAGCTTTTATTCCAAAACCACATCGCATAACCCGCTACTCTAAGTTGTGCTCAGATTGTGATGAACATAGCAACATTGGCTTTGATTTTGCTTATCTAACTAATTAAAAGTTGTTGTTTGAGAGTTCGTAGCCTATCCACATCATCTTTAAAAAACTACTACAAAATACTACCATATCATATTAGATATATACTAAATAAAAGAAGAAATATTGTTTCCACGTTAATATTCCTTTTTTCTTTGATAACCATCCTCCATCTCCTTTCGTATTCCTAAACGTCAATTTTATCAATGGAGAAATCCAGATAATAGATTCACTTTTAAAGAGCTTTTATTCCAAAACCAGATCGCAGAACCCGCTACTCTGAGTTGTGCTCAGTTTGCTCAGATCGCGAGGAACATAGTAACATTGGCTTAGGTTTATCACATCTAACTAATTAAAAGTTGTTGTTTGAGAGTTCTTAGCAATCCACATCATCTTTAAAAAACTACTCCAAAATGATGCCTTATTAGATCATATATATACTAAATAAAAAATGAAAGGTTGTTTCCACGTCACTATTCCTTTTGTCTCCGATAACCCTCCTCCATCTCCTTTCGTATTTGCAAACGTCAATTTTATCGATGGTGAAATTCAGATAATAGATTCACTTACAAAGAGTTTTTATTTCAAAACCACATCGCAGAACTTGCTACTCTGAGTTGTGCTCAGTTTGCTCAAATTGTGAGGAACAAAGCAGCATTGGCTTAAGGTTTTGCACATCTAACTATTTCAAATATGTTTTTGAGAGTTCTTAGCCTAGCCACATCAACTTAAGAAAATACTCCAAAATAATTCCCCATCAGATCAATTATATACTAAATAAAAGAAGAAAGGTTGTTTCCACGTCACTATTCCTTTCGTCTCTGATAACTCTCCTCCATATCCTTTTGTATTCTCAAATGTCAATTTCATCGATGGAGAAATCCATATAATATTCACTTACAAAGAGCTTTTATTCCAAAATCACATCGTAGAACGCGCTCACTCTCAGTTGTGCTCAGTTTGCTCAAATCGCGGGGAACATAACATCATTGGCTTAGGTTTTGCACATGCCGCCAGAAGAGTTTGGCAGAAAAGTCATGCCCTAATTACTTGCTTATTAAGTCATCTATTTGGGAAAAAATTCTGGGTGATAGAGAAAATGGAGGATTCATCTTAGAGATGATCGATGATGACAAAACTGGAGATGGGTTCGAGGTAGAGAGAGAATCTGGTCACTTTGGGTTCTTCAGCAAGAAAGCATAAGCATAAGAAGAAAAGAGAAAAGAGCAGCCACAACAAAATGGTGAAGTGATTTTAAGATGTCGAGAGGAATGATTTAATCTTTAGAGAAGTATATGAAGAAGATGAGCAATAAATGGGGAAAACGAGCTATTTCCCCATGTACAATAACAATATAGCATCAATTCTCCACGAAACTTTGCCCTAGTGCTATTGCTCCATGAAGTGAAATTTAAATATCTGCATATCCCCGAGATGATATTTAAATATCTATGTATCCATAATGCGTGGTTTAGCTAGATTGATTTAGTTTAATACGGGTTACTGTTTTCGAATTAACCGTTAACCAACATTAAGAGAACCTAAATCGGAGTTAACCATATTTAGACCCGATTAAGACCTAATTACAACCCGATTTGATTAAATTAACCAGATGTTAACCCTAACCGAAAATAAATCCCCAATTATATCTCTCTTCTCAATATCGACGAACCCTAAAAACCCAGAAAACTCAAAATCGTAAATCGAAGAAGAATCTTGAAGACGATCGGTGAATCGATGGCTCTAGTCAACGTAGATGTGCAAGGGTATGGTGATTTTGACGAAGAAGCTCATGAACGTGAGGAGTATCATATCCTACAACTTCTGGAAGAATTCAAAGATGAACCTTCGATTCATCACAATGACATTCCAGATAGTGATAGTGACGAAGAAGGAGGTTATCGAGAACAAGCAAAAAAAAAATTTGAGGCGCAGAGATGGAAGATTATATGGAGACCAGAGGTTCTACAATGGAGTAGCTTTCAAAGAAGCAATCTTTAATTATGCTCTACGAACAGGTCGCAATCTGAATCAATACAGGTACGATAAGGATAAAATAGGTTTTAAATGTCTTGGTAGAGCTGATAGTGATGCGGAGGGTGATGGTGGAAAATGTGAGTGACAAGTATACGCATCGATTCTTCCTAAATCTGCAATCTGGAAAATTAGAATTTTTAAAGATCACCATAGTTGTGTGCCTAATGGTTCTTGTGACATCGTAAAACTCCCTGTTATAACTAGATTGTTTCTGGACAAGATTCATAGAGAACCTTAGTATTACATGCCAATAATGATTGAAGAAACAATTAGAGAGAGATGGAATATCACTATGTCTAAGCCACAATGTCAAACAGCTAGGAATAATGCATTAAGATGAATTGAGAAGGAATATGATCATCAGTTTGCACGTCTCAGAGGCTCTGCAGCTGAGATTTTACATTCAAGTGAGAATTCAGTTATTGAGATTGAGACACTCACCAACAGCCAAGGGCAAGATGAGTTTAACAGGATATATATCTGCTGTGATGTCTTGAAAAGAACATGGAAAGAGACATGTAGACCTGTCATAGAAAATGAAGTAGATGGAACCTTCTTGAAATCTAAAATGAAGGGCCAACTTTTAGTTGCTATAGCTATAGATGCAAATAATTGTATTTATCCTATAGCATGGACTGTGGTACAAGTGGAGAACAAACCAAATTGGTTATGGTTTATGAAGAAGTTGAAGACTGATTTGGGTTTAGAAGATAATGATGGCTTTATTCTCATCTCTGATCGTCAAAAGGTAATTTATGTTGACTCTAACTGCTTTCTCATTTCATTTGTACTCATCTCATTTCATTTGTTCTCATCTCATTTGACTTGTTCTGTTTTTGACTTGTTGTGTTTTGTTAGGGGCTTATAAGAGCTGTGGAGATGGAGTTACCAAAGATGGAACATCGAATGTGTGTCAGGCACATTTACGGCAATTTAAAGAAGAAACATGGCAAAAATACCTGAACTGAAGCCGCTTATATGGTCTCTATCGTGGAGCTAGAATGAGGCAGACTTCAAAGAAAGGTTGGACAGGATTTTCTGTTATGGCTCTGTTGTTTACGTAGATGTTATGAAGACAAATCCTCAGTCATGGTGTAGAGCTTTCTACAAGTTGGGACCTCATTGTGAAGATGTTGAGAACAACTTCACAGAGTCTTTCAACAAGACTGTGAACAAAGCCAGAGAAAAGCCACTGGTTCCTATGCTAGAGACCATAAGAAGACTGGCCATGGCTCGCATTGCAAAAAGATCAGCTATCTCTCACAAGCACAAAGGTATATGTTCTCTGTCATTGCTATAAATATCTTATGTTATAATATTCTCTAATAATTGTTTTTTTTAATAGGTCTATGTACTCCATATGCCATAGACATGTTGACAGCTGATTATAAGAAAGCCAAGGAGTGTGTAGTGACCAGAAGCACTAACAATATGTATGAAGCAACTGTCGATGGATGTTCATATCGGGTAAGTTTAGAAAACAGAACTTGTACTTGCAAAAAATGGGATACTCGTGGAGTTCCCTGTGAGCATGCATATGATGTGATCATCACAAAGAAACTACTAGATGAAGATTATGTGTGCCACTGGTTCTGCACATCCATGTGGAAGAGGAACTACACTGAAGGTCTTACTCCTCAAGGAGGTTCAAGGTTCTGCCTGCTTCAGGTGGTGCTGACATCCATGTGCCTCATGCACCTGCTCAACCTGGTAGAAAGAAAGCTACTAAGGCAGACAAGAAGAGGAAGAGAGGTATCAATGAGTCTCCTACTAAGCCCCAACCAAAAGATAAGAAGATGATCATGCATTATGGTCAGTGTGGTTCTTCTGAGCACAATTGCAGATTCCATAAGAAGAACATGGCCAACCCAGTGGTTAGTGTTTCTACAAGCTTTTGTGTTTGTTTCTTTGTTTCTGAGCACAATTTTGTGTCTGTTTCTTTGTTTCTACAAGTGACTGTAATTACATTGCTTCTTTGTTTCTAGGATATAGCAGGAGGTTCTCAACCCACCCAATGAAAGAGAAGAGCAGGAGTCCACGATGATGTTTATAGGGGGAGAAGATGATGTTTTTCGGATGTCTTTTTGGATGTTTCATATTGTAGGATGTCTTCTTTTTGGATGTTTGATGGTGTTAGCTATAATATATTTCATCAAGTTGTGGTCTATGAAACCATGTAATGACTTTTTTCATCAGGTTGTGGTCTATGAAACCATTATTTAGCCGACATATGTGTGTTTTAACAAAAGACAAGTAGCGAAACATAAGATAACAGAAATAACAAAGAAAACACAAAACACAAATTGTTCTTAGAATTAGCTTGATGAACTAGAGAAAAACAACAACAAAACATCAAGTCATAGTCACATTTTAACACTACTTGTTCTTAGAAAATACACATAAGCACATATAAACCCAATCCTACAACTTCAACCTATAAGCTTGATGATCCCATTCAACCTATATGCTTGATGATCCCAACCCCGATCACGCATCCAAGAACTACAAGAGTTACCACTTTTGTCACATTGTTTTTAACTTCAGAAACAGTTTCTTCAACCCTCTCAGACATCTCCTTATCAATCATTTCCTTTAGTTTCTCAATCATTATCTTCTCAAACTCCATTCGCTCTGATCTCATCTCCTTTAGCTGATTCTCGAGTGTAGCATTTTTGAACTGCAAATTCTCAATCTCGTCTAGCATAGCTTCATCCACCCATTTAAAAATATGATTGTCATTCCTTAGCTATGAAATCGATCACCTAGAATCAAAAGATGACCAACATAAACATTTATAACATCGTAAAGGTCCCTGTTTAGTAATGTCATTACCTTATTCGCTGCAGCAAAAAAACATCGATAGAATCTCCGGTACAGATTTGAGTCAGATTTCGATATTATCCCCAAGATTCGTTCGCCACACTAACATTTCTGTAGGACGCTATTGACTCTTCCTCTATTACGGGCATTTGATGTGCAACTTGATTCTCCGGATTCATTACTCATGGTGAACTGTCAATTGCAATCTCAACTTCTTGGGTTTTGAAAGAAGATTTTAGGGTTCTTCTGATTTTTTATTTCAGATTTTTTTTTCTTTGGAGTTTTAGGAATGAGACGTATGAGTCGGGTTATCGGTCAACCTGGTTTTCTCTATTTTGGTTTTGATTCACTGTTTCTCGGTAAGTATCGGTTCTGCGTTACAAACCGTTTAAACCAGTCTTCATGGATATATAAGTTTTGATCTATCGATTTGAGGGTAGACACTTTAACTTTTATTTAAGAAGCAATAGCACTAGAGCAGAGTTTCATGGAAAATTGATGCTATATTGTTACTGTAAATGGGGAAATAGCTCGTTTTCCCCAACAAAGGCGAAAAAGGCGATGAAGGAACGAATCTTCTTCAAGATATATTGCAACATCTCCACGATCTTAGATCCTCCGAAACTCCTCAACTCGATATCCACCACCACCACTGCCAATTTGGCTTCCCGTTCTCTGATCCAGTTCACGAATCTCATGACCCGTTTCTCACACTGCCCAAAATAGCCGGAAAGGAAGACATCCACGACCGGTCAACACTTCTAACTAACCAGCTATTCAAACATCGCGGCGAAGCTAACCAAAACCACAAACGGCGGAGATAACAATCACATCCTCGCACGAAAGAACAATCCTAAGCCTCCACTTCATTGAGCAGCTTCGTATATAATCGAAATTCTTAACTCTCTTCTACAAGACTTACCACCACCGCTCTCTCCTCCACAAATCAAGATTTACAAGTATTGAATTCAAAATTAGTTCCCATATCAGACCATACAAAACTCCACTTACGTGTTCCAAGTATATGTCTTTCTGGTATAAAGCAGTAGTATAAGTGCGTGAGATGAAATAGCCTCTCGAAGAATGACGAATAGATATAGATAAGTAAGATCAATGCCTGAAAAGTTTTTAGAAAACTCCATATGTAGTTTTCCTTTGTCCTTATTTTATCTCATTGGATATTTTATAAACCTTGATGCTATGAACATTAGACTGACTCAAGCATCCATGCTTTTTCAATATTTCTGTTACTGTGATAACATATGGTCTTTGTGTTTGCCTGAATAATCTAAAGGAGCAAGTTAGGAGCGGTGATGCAAGTGAAATAGAGCTCTTTGAGCTCGGTGCAGTGATGCTGACACAAAAATTTTATCTTTCAGCCAACAAAGCTTTGTTTCAAGCCATCAAGAAATGGGACGGTGACGATCAAGATCTTGCTCAGGTAGTAAAAAATATTTTACACACATACTGTAAGTAACAAAGCTATTAGATAGTGTCTATACTGCTAGACAAAGGAATTGCTCAGTTGGAAATGGCAGTGAAGCTGCAACCCTGTTATGTAACGGCTTGGAACAACCTTGGGATGATTATGAGAAGAAAAAGGAACTTCCTATGGTGTTTAAAGCGTTTGAAGAGGTTCTTTTGTTTGATCCGAACAATAAGGTTGCTCGGCTATTAGTGGCGTAGGTTCTTGCTTCTGGTTTAATCATAAATTAAAGTGTTGAAGCCCTTGAACTTGATTGCTCCAACAAGTACTTAAAAGGAGGTCTTAACTCAAAGAAAACTAACCGTGATTGTCAGCTACACTATCGAGATTAATGCAACCAGCCGAATCATAAACAAAGACTCAAATCATGTGTTTAGATATGATTGCAATCAATGACATGGCTTCATTTGCTGAAAAAATGTTCATCTTATTGCAGCCCCAAAACAGAAGGTACATTGCCATATATTATGCTCTATTATCATCTTGCGGATTCTGATGTGTATGCTACAATTGTGCTAACTGTTGTTTGTTATGTTACAAAGCTTACGAAAATCTCTGGGAGAAAGCAATAGTAAGCTATATAACTCATCAACCTAACTGTTTAGGAGAGAGTTAGTGATTAACTTGAAACTCTTATATGTAGAAACTACGAAACATTGCAACAACGAGAACATTAAAGGCCAAACATTTCTTTTTCAAACTGAAATAAAAAGACCAATGTTGAAACTATACAACACATGAAAGACAAGACTTACAGTAAGTAAATATTTTTTTTTTGATGTTAACAATTTGCTTTCTTAAAATCTTGAGTAGAATTAGACACTATCGAACACATAAGCATTGTCATCATTTGATGTCTTTTAACAGGTTCTTCGTCACCTTGGACGTATTTCTGAGACTCGAATCGGTCATTCTTATGAAGCCTCACTAGATGGTAGCTATGAAGGCAAAAGGAAAGAACCATGTTCAAGGACATAATTACAAAAATTTACATGAAAAAATATTCTCAAATTTCAATAGATATTGAACCTATAATGTTCATACTTCCAACACCCTTCATCTCTACTCATCCACACATCTATATTTACATTTACAACATACCAACACACAACAAAAAAGGAGAAAATTTTTAAAAAAAAACAGAGCTTCTTTCTGTTACAACAAGACTCAGGCAAAGGGATGATTATGTTTACGATGATCTTGAACAATCATTGTCAGGAATTGATTTCCACAGGGCAACGTAATGCCTTCTCTATATGATAACCTCCTCCAAAGTTAACGTCTTTTTCAAGATGACAATAATAACTATCGAACACACGCACATTCACATGTAACTTGAATCCCATCAAAAACAGAAACTTTAACTCCAATCTGTTCAAATCTTCTGACTCTAATCCACCTACTTTTGCAAAATATGAGCTCTAAACATGCTTACACAGAACACTATCTCTGCCACTACGATTAAAAGAAGTAAACAAAATGAATATCTCAGAACAGAAAAGTACTGTTCATGTTTTTGTTTATATACTGCATTTGCAGAAAATAATACAAAGGTAGCGTTTTTGGTTATCTCTAGACCATGATAAGTTCGTTAATCAATCACAACATTATATAATAAAGGAAGAGTGCATGTAATATTGTAACGTACCTGTGAATAAATATGTGTATGTATATTAAATGATAACACATTTGTCATTGGTATTGTCTGAGCTACAGATAAAATTTAAATACATCAATCATTACTAACAATACATATTTCAATTTAGACAAAAAGTTGATAAAAGAATCAGTTAAAAACAAATAAACTTTTAAATTGTGATATATTAACAATTTAAATAGATAAATTTATGAAAATGATAATTACAAATTTGAAAATATGATTGATAATACATGCTCATAAATTTAAAACTTTTAACCAGTTACTACAGTTAATAATATATTTGTAAGCAAAAACGTTAACTATAACATCTAGTTATTTTCATAATGGACGAATATCGAGAAAAACATAAACAAACCATTAAAGCCATTAAAGCCATATATGCATCTCTATTTCTCCGAAAAGCCATATAAACACTTATACCAGTGCATTTAAATTGTGCAAATATCATATATTACACTCAAAAGATAAAAATGAAAATTATTCACTTTCCTTAATGAACAGAGCACTTTTTTCTTTTAATAAAATGAAAGAAGTATATATAGTTAAACAACCGTTAGACGAAATACTCTCTTCCACCCACACATATAAACAAAGAAAACATATTAAATAGTTATATGTATAAAAAATAGCGAAAAAAGCAAATGCAGAACTATAAAAATTAAAATATACAACAAAAACATATGGTGCGAATCATGTACTAACTAAAAAAGATTAATGAAAGTCTAAGAAGGTATCCAAGTTAACTATTTGTGAAGCCCCTCTATACCTGCCAGGTCAGCATTTTATCGCTCTTTTAAAAAACCATTCAACCGATTAGTGAGCCAGATCCAACATTATTACTCAAGTACAAAACAACCTCTAACCCAATTGAGAAATCCACATCGCATACTAGGACTTGGCAAAATATTCGTGATATTCGTTTCGATCTGTTATCCACATTGATTCAATCTGAAAAGTTCGGATATCCGTATTTTTCAGAAAGTTAGTAAGTTATTCAAGGATTATTTAAAATCATATTTTAAGAAATAAGAAATTATGTTTTAGTTTTTGATTTACTCCAAAATAAAATTTATTTTATTTAATAATATTTATGTGGTAAGTAGTAAATCAACATTGAAGTTTTTACTAATGTTGTTTGGTTTAAGTCAAGAATCTTTTATAGTTTTTCGATTTACTTAGAATTTTTGAATTGAAATAAAATAATATTTCTTATTTTCGTACATTCTTCTTTATCTATAAGAGTTTAAATTTTTAAATCATCATTTTATAGTTAAAAATGTAAATATGAAGACTCGTTTTTATCTGTATTTGGTAAAATTTATAATGCTTTATTGAAATTCGATTTATATTTCATTTTATAGCTTATATTTTTTTGTGTAAGAATCATGCAATCAAATACCATAAACTGTTAATGAGGATAAAAAATAATGAGTATATATTTACAACTATTTATCGAAGAAAAATATGTGAGTGCTAACGAACATATAAAAAAAAATAAATTCAAAAAAAAAAAACGATAAGACGAAAACTATTGCTTTTTATAATGTGAGAAAAACATGATGTTGTGAGAAAGAAACTATAAGAATATAAATTATTAAAAAAATTTAAAGATAATAAGATTGCGGTTAGTTTAGATAAAATAAGAAAAGAGTTAAGAAGATGGTAAAAAACTCTTTCACTATTTAAAAGGGAGATGCAATAATTGAAAGATTAAGAATGTAAGAATTTATATATAGTGATGCAGAGAAATATTTGGATAACTATCAAATATTTAAGATTATCTATTTATTATTTATTTTAGTATTTATCTTATTTAGTTGAAATTATCTTTAAGGATTTTATTAGTTTTTAGGGTTATTTGGTTTTCCTATAAATAAGGCTCTTATGCTTTTATTAGGTTTTCGATAGATCTGAGGAACTCAATGCATTCAGGAAGACATTTGTTCTTAGGTATTCTAAGACTAAATTAAAATCTTTGTATCTATCGTAACTTCACCTACATCATATAGTTTCATGAATTTGGATAGTCAAAAGATTTTTTCACAATATCATGTGATCTCTAAAGGGTGCATTATTAAAAAAATGTAAAGAGAAAAGAAGAATAATGATGAATTTGCGAATACTGAAAAATCATAAAAATGGATCTTTTAACAAATGATAGTACAACTTATATTATACGACTCTACGAAAATAACATACAAAACCCAATCATCAATAAAAGATAAGAAAAAGAGGAGAGTTTTATCAAAAGATACTCGAATGATAATGTTGTATTTTGGAATTTTTTAGGAAAATTATGCTATAGTTTCCCGAATTATGTACTTTATATCATATATAATATGTACATTTAAGAATAAAAAGATAATTTAATAATTTAATAGATACAATCAATGTAATAAAGTATTTATAAAAAATATATAAAGCAAATCCGCGCTTAGCGTGAATTAAAAATCTAGTACTAATTAAAAAAGATTAATAAAAGTCTAAGAAGGCATCCAAGTCAACTATGTGTGAAGCCCCTCTATGCATGTCAGGCCATCATTTTATTACTCTTTTAAAAAACCATTCGACCGATTAGTGAGCCAGATCTAACATTATTACTCATGTACAAAACAACCTCTAGCTCAATTGAGAAATCTGCATCGCATACTAGGGCTGGGCAAAATATCCGTGATATTTGCTTCGATCTTTTATCCACACTGATTCGATCCGAAAAGTTCAGATATCTGTATTTTTCATACCAAAGCAAATGCTAAAAATCATGATCCGCTAAAAACAGAGCAAATCGCAAATATCAAAATTTAAAGGACGGATATCCGCTCCGCTCCGACATATATATGAATATATGTATATATGTGTTTTAATGTAGTATAAATTTATATAATTACTATCTTTACATATAATTTAAAATTTTTATCAACAAATTACTTATAAAAGTTTTAAATAAAAAATAGAAGTAAAATTTATAAAAGTAATTTTTGTTAAACTTTATTCTTCCTAATATTTTTAACTAATTTGAAAACATACGAAATATGATTTTGCTTTATATTTATTTGTTAGTTATATTATATACAAAACTATCTTTCAAAATAAAATATTATTTTTTTGGTTGTACTTGTATTAAAGAAAATCAATGAGATATCTGTGAATATCCGCAAATATCCACAAATGTTTTGGATATCCGTTTTTCCGGATATTCGCATTTTTTGGAGCAAAGCCAATGGAAATTTCGATATCTGTAAAAAACGGAGCAAAGTGCCCACCCCTATTGCGTACCCCTCGTTTGCCCTTTCGTCTTTCTCAGTTTGCTCTCATATGTTGGTAACGTCACCATTAAATCAGGCGACTCCACTTCTTTGCCGACCAATTAATCCTACACGTCTCTAACGACTGTTCCCCTATCGTCTTATAAAATCACCCCAACTCCTACACAAATTACTGAAAATTTATCTTGCAACCTCTATTACAAAAGCAAAATTCAAAGCCGGAGTTTTCCTACATTCCTCTTATGCGTGACCGACGAGCTGGCCGTATCGCGGTGGCTCTCTAGTGTGTCGCTCGGCTTTTCTTCTCTGACGTGGTGGTTGAGTTGGAATATAAGCACCGCGAGGATCTCCACAATTCCAGAGGACCATCTACTGTAAAAGGTATATATGCATCGATTACTATGTTCTTTTTTTGGTAAAATATTTACTATGTTCTTCTGAACTAGGTTTATAAGTTAGTGTCTCAATGTATCTGAAAACTTGGAAAAGGGAAGATTAAGTTTTTCTCCATCCTAGGCTATTAAACTCTTAATTCAATCTCTCTAAAGATAATCAATATCTTTATAGATAGTTTTTTGCTCATCCGTCCTCTCTGATTTATCATTTGCTAAATGTCACTATTTTTGCAATGCTAAATCTTGAGACCGTCACTTCTCAATTAGATGTTGTGTTATTCAAACAACAACTTCTGGTATTAGTTATTGTTGGGTGTTAAGTTATCTTTATGGATGGAGTCCTCGACATCTTTCTTGGTGAACATTCACATCAAAATATAAACCACATTTGGCAAATGCTTCTTCTTATTTCTTAGTTTTATGTATATGTGCAAATACAGAAGGTATGTGACAACTTTAAAGCTACTGTTAATAATAAATCAATGGAAGCAGGAATTAGAGAACCGAAACTTGACTATGGGAAGCTTGCTTCTGAAAAGGAATGCGAGGTGTTTAAATCGTATTAGACCATAACCATCTAAAACGGTTAGAATCATTGTCATCAAAGATTATTAGCGGTAATCATTGGTTAATCGTAAACTAAAACCGTAATATGATAGAAAAATATGTATAATAATATTTACCTAACTTAAATCTAAAACATATTTAAAATAAATTAAATTTGCATTAAAAAAGTTTAATAGTAAATATTATATATAATTAATATTATTTTTAAAACATAATTAACGAATTCAGGAATAGACTGTCAGCTCTTCCAGATAGATAGTGCGGAACTTATAAACATTTTTCAACATCCGGATGAGTGGCCAGCCCTCCAAACACAAATTCATGAATTTCAGCTGCTCCAGGATTTCTTCTCAGGCTTTTCGTTGACACTTATTCCACGAACGGCGAACACAGTAGCATATAGTCTGGTGCGAGGATCACATACCTTTTTTCATGATTTTATTTTTATAGATTCCTCTCCTCCGAGTTAGCTTCCCAATTTGAGAGACAACTTCTGTTAAATGTGTGGTTGACAAAAAATACATAATTAACGATTAAATCCTTGAATAAAACAAACATAAATAACTAAAATTTCAATAAATAGTTAGTTTACAGAAAAAGTACTTTTTTGAATGGTTTACTAAACAAACAAATCATGAACATCACAATTATAGAAGAAAAATAAATTTAAATATTCTACGAAAACAAAATATTTTACGCATTTAAATAAAAGTATAAAAATATTATGTTGCAAATTATAATTGAAAAATTAACCGTATCATAATTTAAAGAAATATAATCATATTTAATTGTAACTGTTGTTAACCGTAATCATTTTAACCAGAATTCAAATGGTTAAGATTAAGGTTAAAAAATAGAGTTAACTTGCTCAATATTTGTAAAGATGATTAATTAAGTTTTTGGAAGTGGAAAATTATTATATTGGGGGAATTTTACTAAAAATCCCCTATTTGTAAAAAAAGAAATAAAAATAGGGGCAAAAAAGTAATTTGTATTTTGGGATATGAAAATTAAATAATGGTTGGTTTTGAGTTGTTTTTTATTTATAATTTTCCAAAAAATATTATAACCGTAACCGTTTTTTAAACAACTTTAATTGTAATAACAATAATCGTGGTCATGCTTATTTGGTACAATACAACGTATGATTTTGTTATTGTTATAATGGTTTTATTAATTATTACCATGACATGTTGAGTTACCTCTCATTCCACCTATTGCCTGTATAGGAAAGGTTATTCCACCTATTGCCTGTATTGGAAAGGTTATGGTATGTGAGCAAAAGTATACTTTTGTTCGAGACCAAACTAATCCTTTTTGTTGTATTTCTCATTCAAAGGTTCCATGATATCGACATACATGACTTAGATTTTGCACGAGGAGAGAAAGATGTTCATTGTGAGATATAAGATCTCAGATTCATCGACTGGTCCAAGTTTGTGATTTTGCTTCGAGATGTACTAAGTTGACTTTCGTTGAAGTCGTTGCCGCTTATATGTCCTGATGATAATGGTTAGGCATTATAAGACTCTTTTCTGAACCGTTGTTTTGTTTGAATAAGTTATGTCACATGGTATGAAACCAGTTTCGATGTTATTCTCGGTTTATGCAGAATAAAAAATATTAAAGATGCCTAAGCTTTCCTTTAGGATATAATTTCTGGAGGGTCTTCTCCTAGAAATGCAGCTAAAGAGGTCAAGTTGATGGATATATGGATGAAGCAAAAGAAGCAGATTTGATGGAGAGTAGAGGTTTGAAACCATATGACGCACATACAATTATCATTAACTGTTGTTTTTAACGAGGAGTGGTGAAGGAAGCTCAAAAGATTCTAGCAAAAGACGAAAGAGAAACATAAGAAACAATATCGTGACATATCATATTCAATATGTTCCACGCAAGATTGAATGATATTAATAGAATTTTTCGGTAAATAAACTTCTGATTTCATTGAATGAAAATAGTTTGTTACAATTGATACTTATGGTTCTCAATTTACAACTAAACCATAACAAACAATTAAACCAAAATATAAATAGTAAATTGGAGTAAACCATTACTCCTAACAGACCCCTTCAAGATGGAGCATAGATGTTAATCATGCCCATCTTGGTAATCAATTCTTGGAATGGAGCTGGATAAATAGACTTTGTCAATGCATCAACCAATTGATGTTCCGTCTTAACATGTATTATCTTCATGAAACCTTCTTCAATCCTCTCTTTAGCCGTATAGCAATCAAGTTCCACATGTTTGGTACGCTCATGGAATACAACACTGTTTGCAATGTGCATTGTTGTTGTATTGTCACAATACAAGGAAATAGGAAGAGCTGGTGGTAACTTTAAAAATGCAAGTATACGATACATCCAAACCAACTATCGTGTACCATCAGCCATTGCCCTGAACTCTGCTTCTGCAGAACTAGCAGAAATGGTCTTCTATTTTCTAAACTTCCAGGAAACCAATGAATCACCAATGAACATACAATAACCTGTGACAGACTTCCTTGTGTGAGGACATTGAGCCCAATCAGCATCTGTGAACCCTCTTAGGCTTAAATCTGGCGATGAACTGAAGAATAAGCCTTGACCTATGGTCCCCTTCAAGTATCTAAGAACCTTGTATACTGCTTGAAGGTTATGAACTCTAGGTGTAGAGGAATACTGATAGAGTTTTGTAATTGAAAAACACAAATCAGGCCTTGTAGTCATCAGATACATAAGTTTGCCCACTAGTCTTCTATACTCCTCAGGATCTGCAAACAACTCTCCTTCTGTGAGAGACATTTTGTGCTTAGGATCCATAGGAATAGAAGATGGTTTGCAACCACGAAAACCTGTATCAGAAAATAGTTCAAGTGTATATTTTCTTTGACACATTGATATTCCTCTTGCTGATCTAGCAATCTCAATACCCAGAAAATAGTGCAGATCACCAAGATCTCTCAACTTGAACAAACCATGAAGATAAGTCTTGAAATTATGTTAAGCATCATCATTGTTGCTGGCAATGATGATATCATCGACATAAACAAGTACAACAAAGAAACTGTTAGCTTGAAAAAGAGTGAAAAGAGTAATGTCTGAATAATTTTTCTCAAATCCCATTTGAAGCCAAGCACCATAAAATTTGATATACCACTATCGAGAAGCTTTTTTGAATCCATAAATGGACTTGCGCAGTCTCAACACAACATTTGGTGGCAAACTGACCCCCTGACTTGGCTTGCATCCTGGTGGTAATCTCATATAGATTTCCTCACTCAGATCACCATTCATAAAGGCATTGGAGATATCTAGTTATGATAATCTCCAATTCACTTTTGCAGAAACAACCAATAAAATCTTGACAGTAACATGTTTAACAACAGGTGAAAACATCCAGAAAATAAATACCTTCCTCTTGAGTATACCCTTTTACAACTAATCGAGCTTTATATCTTTCTATAGAACCATCTGGATTATGCTTGATTTTAAAGAGCCATCTGCATCCAATAGCATGTTTGATTGCAATTCAAGAACAAACACTCCAGGTTTCCGTTCTCTCCATATTCCCCAACTCCACAACAATAGCATCACACCACTCTTTCAATTTCTTAGCTTCTGTGAAAGTGCTTGGTTCTAAAGCTTTAGTGATGGAATGAATAAAATATTGAAATGAATAGAGTAGAAAATAAAGCATTTAGTGGATATGGGGTTGTATGAGTGGAAATAACTGAATTGCAAATGTAATCCTACAAATGAAGAGGAGATTTAGTTTTTCTTTTATGAGATTGTGGTGCAGAAGACAGTACAGTCTTAGAAGGTAACACATCTTGATGTAAATGTGTACTAGAAGAAGATGCTTCAGAGGAAGCTACATTAGTGGGAGATGCAGGTAAAAAAAAATCGAGGAAAAAAACTCTTAGCATTATCTGTGATAGTAGATGAAGCATAAGGGAAAATTTCCTTGTGAAACACAACATGCCTAGAAATGGTAAAAGAAGATGTCTCCAAATAAAGTAACTTGTAACCCTTGTAACCACTTGGATAGCCTAAAAATACACATGCTTTAGCCCTAGGTTGGAATTTATTCCTGTTCTTAGGACTAGTAGACTTATATCCTAAGCAACCAAATGTTTTCAGCAAGTCATAGTTAAGTAGTTTACCAGTTAAAAGTTCATATGGAGACTTTCTCTGTAATAAAGGACTAGACAGTCTATTTATCAAGAAAACAACAGTCAAAATGCAATCTCTCCAGTATGGTAAAGGAACATGAGACTCAAACAGTAATGATCTAGCAACATTTAATATATCTTGATGCTTTTTTTCAACTACAACATTTTGTTCAGGTGTTTCTGGACAAGAATGATTAACTAGAATACCTTCTTTTAAGTAAAGATCAGTAAAATTCAATTTAGGGGCATTATCATATCTAAAACATTTGATTTTAGCATTGAACTGAGTCTGGACCATTTTCAGAAAACTAGGAAATATTTGCAAGACATCAGATTTGGCTTTCAAAAGATAAATCAAAGTAGCTCTACCATGGTCATATACAATTGTCAAAAAGTATTTAAAACCATCTACTGTTGGCACAAAGAAAGGACCCCATACATCTATATGTATCAAGTCAAAGCATGCATGACTCAAATTATTCTTTGCATGAAAAGGTAAGTATTTTTGTTTAGCTAAGAACATGATTTTTATTTTCTTGTTTTTAAATGTTAAGTACATCAGCCAAGATATCTATCTTAGCAAAAGAGGGATGTCCTAAACGACTATGCCATGTATTATTTAAACTTAAATATTGCAACAAGTATATGAAGTAGTACCTGGTGATAAGAAATCATCAAATAAATCCAAAATATAGAGATTTTTGACTTCACTACCCTTCCCAATCATCGATTCCGAAGTATGATCCTGAATAAAACAAGATGCATATGTGAAACTGACTACTGAATTCAAAGATTTGTCAAAAGACTAACACTCAACAAGTTCACATGAAATTATGGTATATAAAGCACATTATGCAATAAGATTGTTTTACTAAGCTATGTACAACTAATACTTATTATTTTTACTATAGAACCATTTGGCAGAGTCAGATATGTATCTACTAGTACTATAAATTCTAGAAACAATTTCCTAGACTTAGAGACATGATGCGCAACTTGAATCTACTATCCAAGTGTTAGTAGACATCTCTGTACCAATAGGAGGTTATAAAGATGCAAACATGTTGTAATAGGAGATATTATAAAGAGATAGAAATGTAATAGAAATCTATGAGACCTTTGGTACGGTTGTTAAACCAGAAGAATTAGAACTTGTTGAAGGGAGTGATGTGATGTGATGATCACAAAGTTCTGAACTAAGGAAAGAAATCATCTGCTGGAGAAGGTCTTTTGTGTAGATACCATTTGTACTTATCTGATCTTTGTTCACTTGTACTGTAGAATCCATATCAACAACCACATTTGTAGATCCCAGAGAAACTTGTTTTTTTTTTTTCTAAAGACAAGAGTATTGGATGTATTTGAATTGATTGGTCTACTGAATCTGTCTTGAGCATGAGACAAATCGTACTTTGTCTTGAATTAATATCCAGGTGGATATCCATGTACCTTATAGCAGTTATCTACTGTGTGATTCATCTTCCCACAATGTGAAAAAATTGAACAATTATTCTTTTGATGTTGAGTATAAGAAATAGTAGGTACCACATTTTCTCCAGAATTAGTAACTTGAAAAGCTCTTGGATGAGAGATGCCAATGTTAGAATTATTGTTGGATCTTTGACTCTCATCCTGATCCAACATATTGTATATATCTGCTAAGCATGGACGAGGCTTAGTGTTAAGAATTTGTCCTCTGATTTAGCAAAATTGTCATTCAATCCCATAAGGAATTGAATGATATTACTATCTTCAGCATACATGTAGAAGAAGACTTCATATTTGCTAATTGCTCCCAAAGAGTTTACTTCGTTGTGTAGTAGGTACACAAATCTAGAGATCCTTGTTTCAATGTCATCACACTCTGCTATAAGAGATACTTTCTAGGCAGATTACTGACACGAAATCTTGAGGCTAAATCATTCCAAACTTTTGGTGCATCTTTGTAGTACATAACACTATCATAGATCTCTCTATTGACTACATTAAACATCCATGACTTAACCATGCTATTACATTTTCTCCAAATCTTAAACATACTATCAGTTTCTAGATGTCTCGACAATGATCCATCAACAAAACTAAGCTTGTTTTTCACATCCAGATTATCGATCATAGCTATACACCACTTATTATAATTGAATCCATCAAGTGTGTGAGAAACTATTATCAATCCTAGATTATCAGCTGAATGAAGAAAGTAAGGGTTGTGTACACTATCATAAGACTCAATCAATACCTTCCGATGAAGTTCTTGAGCTTCGTGATGAACAATATTTCTAGCATATCTGTGCGATTTATACATCGATGGATCTTCCTCCATCTCATGTCTCGTTGTCAAAGGTGTAATCAATTCTGGCGAGCTTTGATTTCGTGTTTTACGCCTTTTCTTCACCATATCTCTAAGAAACAATTTCTCAATCTATGTCAGAAATGAGAAATCGATACCAAATTTTGAAGTGAAGAAGAAGAAGAAACTAAATCTGAAGAAATGATCGGTGAAAAGAGAATAAAAAAAGGAAGAATGAAACGAAGAAGATGATGAATTTCTTTAGGAAATCAAGAATCATTCTGATACCATAATAGAAGTTTTCTGTGAATAAACTTCTGATTTCATTGAATGAAAATAATTTGTTGCAATTGATACTTATGGTTCTCAATCTACAACAAAACCATAACAAACAATTAAATCAGAATATAAATAGTAAACCAGAGTAAACCACTACTCCTAATAGATATGATGAAGCTCTGAAGTTCGTGAACTAGCTTTTGTTATATGAGTGGTCATGCCATTAAAATTTTGCTTTTTTATTGAGAATTTTGCTTCATACGTTTTGGAAAAAATATATTTTAGTGTAATAAAATTAAAAGTAAATTTTGAAGTTCGCTAATGTAAATAAGTTGTTACTGGAAATTGCAGGTCATTCATGAGCGGTGTAACATTCGTAACCTCCAAACCAATTATAATTGAATAAAACTCAAAGAAGAAGAATTGAAGTTGTGTAGCTATAGAGGAGCAGTAGATGAGCTTGGCTCGGTTGAGAAGTTTCTCATAGCTCTTATTTGAGTTCTCTTTCTTTTCAAGAGAGATGAAGCAATGCTTTATAGAGAAATGTTTGAAGGCGAAGTAGTTCATCTCAGAAACTCCTTCTCAATGCTTGAGGTATTATAGTGTATAATTATTTTGCCGATTGCTTGCATTACAAGATACAATGAGTAACACAATATACTTTATTAGGAAACTTACAAGGAGCTTAAGTCAAGTAGGTTGTTTTTAAAGCTTTAAGAAGTCGTTCTTAAGATTGAATAGCGCTAAAGCCTTCAATCTTGATGTTATGCTCAAACTCTCTGATGTGAAAGGCATAGATGGGAAGACAACTCTGCTTTATTGTTGTGGATGTGAAGAGAAAGATGAGATTATGAAGAGAAAACTTTACTTTTTTTTATTGATTTTGCTTAGAGCATACATAACGATACTTATAGATATTAAGAAAAAATCTAGATCTTTACTCGTTGTTATCTAAATCAATACAACTATCTCCTCTCTCCTTCAACGGATCAAATCTGTTATACGTCCACACTCTCTTCTCTTCCTTTACTCTTTTGATTGCAGGTACACTGTCTTGGCTCTGTTCTTATTTTTGTCTTGGCGTTACTTTGCAAAGGCTTGGTGAGTGGACTTCTTTTGGTTTGGGCTTTGGATGAGTTACCCACATCCCCCTCAAACTTGTCGTGGGGTTACCTTGAACACTAAGTTTGCTTCTAAGCTCCACGAAGGCCTTTCGTGGCAGAGGTTTCGTGAAAAAATATGCCATTTGAAATTTTGTCAAGATGTGCTTTGTTTCGATTAATCCCAATACCACCTGCTCTCGTATGTAATGATAATCTGAGTCGAAGTGTTTTGATCGCTTGTGTAAGGCCAAATTAACAAAGAGATATATTGCCAATAGGTTGTCATACTGTAACACAGTTGGTTTGTATTGAGGGACTCCCAAGTCGCGAAGAAGAGCAGCGTTCCAAGTGATCTCTTGCGTTGTCTCTGCAAGCCTCTGTATTATGCTTTGGTCGAGGATCAGGAGACTGTTTTTTGCCTTTGCGCCGACCATGAAAGCAAGTTAGGTCCAAGAAACGTACAAAACCCAGTTGTCGATCGCCTCGTTTCCTTGCAGCCTGCCCAATCGCTATTGTTGTAAGCTGATAGCGTGAGGTCCTGGTTCTTGCGAATGCATTAACCTATCTGAACAGTCCCTTTAACGTATCGTAGAAGGCATTTAAGAAGGCTGAAGTCTGAAGCTGTGGGTAGATGCATTCTCTGGCACACGTAATTCACTAAAAATTGAATGTCAGGTCGTGTAATTGTTAAGTACTGCAACTTCCCTGTCAGGCTACGGAAGTAAGTTGGATCGAAGAATGGTTCATATTCAAGATACTCAATGTGTTGAGGTAATGAAGTTGGTATAAGATTACACTGCCATCCCAGCTTGGTGAAGTATGTCTTGGGCATATGCGGACTGGTGTAGAAAGATACCTTCTAAAAACTTCTCTACTTTTATTTCCAGAAAGTATTTGGGGTAGCCAAGGTCTTTCATCGAAAACTTGCTGCTCAAAGCTTCTAGTAAGTCTTGAAAGAGGTGTTGGTCACTACCTGTAAGGAGTGTATCGTCTACGTACAGTAACAACACAAGATTCTTTCCTTCTTTAATGTAAGTAAACAGAGAAGGGTCGGATTTTCTGCAGAAAAAGCCATAGTCGATGAGATAGTTGCTGAAAGTATCGTACCAGGCTCGCGGTCCTTGTTTGAGTCCATGCAGGGCTTTGGTTAGACAAAAAACGTGATCTGGTTTCTCATTGTCAATGAAGCCCGGTGGTTGCAACATGAAGACCGGTTCTTTTAGTTCACCATGGAGAAAAGCATTTGAGAAGTCTAATTCTTTGATTAACCAATCCTTAGCTGTTGCTATATCAAGAACTGTTCTTATCGTTGTTGTTCTGACCAGGGGCTGAATGTCTCCAAGTAATCCAAACCTTCCTCTTAATCAAAGCCCTTAGCCACAAGGCGAGCTTTAAGTTTTCCCACAGTCCCGTCTGGTTTTAGTTTTGTTTTAAACATCCATCGACTTCAAAGGATGTTCATATCGAATGTTGGAGGAACAAGAGTCCAAGTGTTCAACATGTGTATGCGTCTGATTTCTTCAAGGATAGCTTCACTTCACTACGGATTCTGCATTGCAAAAACAATAGACTTAGGTTCTTATATGGTATATTTAGACGCCAGAAGCACATACCTTTGGTTTGGTTTGTGAATTCCCGCTTTAGCCCGTGTAGTCATTTGGTGAGTATTCTCATTAACCACCACGACAGGTTGTTCTAGTTCAGGTATTGGATTAACTTCTTCTTGTTCTGTTTCTGAGTCTGATCCACTAAATCAAAATTTTCTGCAGGTGCAGGTTCAGGTGGAGCCATTTGTTCTGGAGCATTAAGGGGTTCAATGTTTGCATCGCTGAGTGGTGAAGGAAGAACTATCGCCTCTCTTTGTTCTTGAGAGATTTTTTGTGAGGGAGAAGGAATCTCAGTTTGCCAAGCTTTGAGTAAAGGGCTCGGATAGATAGGAACCAATGATTTGTACTTCTCTTTAAATGGGAAGTGAGCTTCATCAAAAACCACGTGTCAACAAATATATACTTTTCCAAATGGAGGAAATAGACACCTATATCCCTTGTATTGGGAACTATATTACTTATATTGGGAACTATATCCCAAGAACACGCATTGGAGTGTTCTTGGTTCAAACTTTTGCTGAGTGATAGAGTGCTAGCAAGGGTAACATGTTGATCCTAAGACTCTTAGAGCTGTGCAGTTTGGTTTTTCCTTAAACAGAACCTCATGTGGACTTGTGTTGTTTAAGACCGTTGATGGCAGGAGATTGATTATGAAACACGAGGAGAAGATGGTGTCAACCCAATAGTGGAGTGGCAAATGACTGTGGAACATCATTGAGAGGCCAATCTCGATTAAATGTCGGTTTTTTCGTTATGCTATCCCATTTTGTTGGGGAGTATAGGGAAAAGACACTCGATGTTTAATCCCACAATTTGAGAGATGTTGTTTCATTTTTTTGCTTGTAACCTCCCCGCCACCATCACTTTGAAAGTCCTTGATCTTGGTCATAAACTGATTTTCCACCTGCTTTTGAAATGCAGTAAATACTGAATAAAAATCAGACTTGGCTCGAAGAGGATAAAACCACGAATATCTTGAATAAACATCAATGAAAACTGCATAGAATTTGAGTCGTTGGTTTGATACAACCGGTGAGGGTCCCTAAAGATCACAATGAATATGATCTAAGGGTTGTAAGACACAAGATTCTGATTCGAAAAACTCTAATATACTAGTTTTTCCTAATTGGCAAGGCTCATAAATGGGATTAGCTCCGCTCTTATTGACTTTAATCTCCTTGCTTGATATAAGTTGTTGAAGGATCCGTGAACTGGAATATCTCAATCTATGATGCCAAGTCTCCTCACTAGCTGGGCCTTGACGGGTAGAGTAAAGAGAAATCAGTTCCTGATTCTCCAAAACGTAGAGGCCGTTACGTCGAGGGCCTTTGGATACCACTTTCTGAGTGTTCACATCAATGACACAAACTTTAGTAGCATCAAAGCACACTCCACAAGGATAGTCATCGCATAATTTCAACAGAAAAAGCAGTAATTTTTGAATATCCGGACATACTAAAACCTCATTCAAAGAGATAGTACCTGAAGTGGTTGTAATGGTGGTAGAACCTGTGTGGGTTCTCGGCAAGTACGTTCCATCAGCCACCAGGACAATGTCATTCCCTCATAAGGAGCAGCATTTTGAAGGGAATTTGTTGAAGTCGTGACATGAGCCGATGCTCCAAAATTTGGGAACCATTCTTTCCCTGAGTTATCGGCAACACGAAGAGAAGAGAATGCTTGCTCTGTTTGATGGCTTTGGTAGTTGTGGTCAAAGCGATTATAGCATTTTAGAGCACTATGACCTATTTGCCCACAAATCTGGCAAGTGGGTGTATCTCCTGTGGCGTTGGCATTTGATTGATGTTGAGTAAAGCCTCTACCTCTTGTCGAATAGCCTCCTCTGCCACGGTTATAGCCTGATCGAGAATAGTGACCCCTTCCTCTGCCTTCAAATCACTGAGTCTGAAAGGCTAAATGTGGAGTAACATCTTGGCTGGTTTCATAAGTTTGGAGTCTTGATGCGAATCCAGAGATCTCTGCTACAACGTCATTGAAGGTTGGGGTTGGGAATCGAGACATCGAGCTTTAACCGTGGAAAGACAAACTGAGCTTTCTTGATTGAGCTCAGTTTGTCGCAGATGTGCAAGGGAGACCCAGACTTCGTGTGATGTGGAAAGACAATGAACGTATCCCTAAAATTTTTCTGTGAGGGTTCTGAATATCCAAGATTTGATGAGCTCGTCGGTGCAAATCCAGCTTTCCAAAATAGGATTCGGAACTTGTTCTGGCTGATTAGCGACTGTAGAGGTTATTGTTGCCGGTGGAGGAGGTGTCTGGCCAGTGACAAACCCTAACAGTTTTTTTGAACAAAGGAGTGATTCCAGCTATGTCTTCCACAACAAATAGTTGGTGTCATTAAGCTTAATGGTTACTGAACTAGCAACCTGGATATTGGATGAGAATGGGTAAGGATCGAGTCTTTTAACCATAATAACAACCTGTTAAGGTATTGAAAGCTCTAATTCCATGTGGATGTGAAGAGAAAGATGAGATTTTGAAGAGAAAAACTTTACTGTTTTTATTGATTTTTCTTAGAGCATACATAACGATACTTATAGATGTTAAGAGAACAATCTAGATCTTTACTCGTTCTTATCTAAATCAATATAGTTGTCTCCTCTCTCCTTCAACGGATCAAATCAGTTATGCGTCTGCACTCTCTTCTCCTCCTTCACTCTTTTGATTGCAGGTACACTGTCTTGGCTCTGGTCTTCTTTTGTCTTGGCGTTACTTTGCACAGGCTTGGTGAGTGGGCTTCTTTTGGTTTGGGCTTTGGATGAGTTACCCACAATTGCATCGTACTAGAGATTTTTATGTTTGCTACGGTTCGGTAAGAGTTTGTCTAAATGTGTGAAGCTCAGTGATGAAACACAAGAAGGAGAAGTGGCATGTGATTCTTAAAATGCTAAGCTGTTTGGATTTTAATTATGTCCGATTATTTATTTTGATTTTTTAACAATTCACATTGTGTTTACAAAAATTTATCATGGTTAGTGATAATTGTGTGTGTGACAAATAATGCAATTTTAAGAAATGCTAACATATTGTTACGTTCATTCCCAAAATATTACGACAAATAATCTTCTTAAGCTTGTAAGAATTCATGTAAACCAAAATATCTTAAAGCCATTAGAGTATGAGAATCAAAATGAACAAGTAATGCATAATCTCTTAAAACATTCAAGTCACAAGTGTGAGATTCTTACAAGCTTATATTGCTATCAAGCTGAGAAATTGATGAATTATATTCATAGTGATATATTTTGCTCTAATTCATTTCTATTATCTACATGTTTTTTGTATAGGTGGCTACAAGAGATGGGATGACTATGGCTCATGAAGATCAAGTTGTAATTAAAAGGGGTTTGATTATCTTTACGATTTCTGTTTAGGTTAGATTTGAGATTTTTTTTCCAACTAGAGGATTTTATTACATTAAAACGTTCATACTACAAAAAGTTCGTAAAAACATAATTTTTCCAGAGCCAAAAGTTGGCACTTCAAAATGCAAATTTAAACCACATACAATAAAACAGTCAAAGAAAGATGAAGCCAATGAAACTGAGAAGCATAAGTGCGGCGAAAGCATCCACATATCGAATTATTTGGGTTGAAACAACATTTCTTTATATTGTTTCATGCAAAGAGTCATGAGCTAACCGATACTCATTATATTTTTGCTCCAAGAGTGTGAAGCCACGAGCAAACTGGATAAAATCAAACCCGCAATACGATGAGATTCCGATTTTATCAACCGACTTCCCTTGACACGTTGATTTGGTTTGATATGTTTTTGTTCATGAATTATGGTTTGTAAACGATAAACTCTAAGTTTATTGCGGGGTGAAATGGTTTATAAACCAATTAGTTTTAGTAAAAAATAACATAGAGATGTGTTTGGGGGTGATGATTAGAAAGTTATGGTTTTGCAAAAGTGCATGGGGTGCTTGGCTTGCTACAATCACAAGATACGTTCAATCGAATAAATTTTATGCTCTAATAAACTTCAAAATTAATATCTTCTAGATTAATCTTTACAAACATAAAACAAATTATTTATTACAATAATTTGTTCAAAATTTGTTCATATCTTCTAGATTAATTTTGAAAAATATGAAAAAATAAGAATATTTATTTTTTAAAAACATAAAATAGTTTCGAAATCTTTAAAAAAAATTTCACTCTACATTTATAATAATTATACTCAATCTATGGTCACTAAAGGAGAAGACTCCGAAACAGAGAAAGTGCAAAGAACATGCACAAAAAAGTGCTCGTCCCAATTCTAAAGTTCTCGAAAGTCTTTTTCTAACTTACACATACCTAATGCTTTTTTAAAAAAGTTCGGTGATTTAAATTAAACTGCGACAAATTGGCTTGATATAGAGCACTCCGTATTATAAACCGACTTAAAGTAATAAACTTTTTTTAATTTATGGTAAGAGATATACAAATCATTAGTTCATTAAACAAATATCAACTACAATAATTCTATCTTATTTTAAAGATTTGCTACCATTTCAAAGGAAAAACGATTTGTTAAGAAAAACCGCGCCTACCACATTGTTCAAATATCTTGACACGCTTAAGTACTATATGGGCACCAACAAGTATACCCATAATATGAGAGGTTGTTTTGTTGGAAAACTTTGCATTCATGTCGATAACTCTAAAAGCGCTATACCTATTGAACATCTTCTAAATTTTAAAAACGTTAACATTTGCCAGAGCAAACATATTTAATTAATTAACTTCTAAACATTACATACTCTGGAATAGAAAAAAATAAAAAATACAAAAATAAACAACATAAACAAACTACACCTTAATAATGAAGAAAAAAATAACGAACACAAATTCGCGCAAAACGTGGATATAGTACTAGCCTAACTAATTAAAAGTTGTTAATAGTAGCTTCTCAATGTATCAACCTAGGCCTAAAATCAAAGTCCCCTCTTTCTGCCACATCAGTTTGCAACGCTCTGTTGTCTCACCAGCCAACGCCACGCTGTTTACAAAAAACACTAACTCAAAACCATGCTATTTGCAACCCAAAAAACGTCAAGATTTCTCAACCATTTCCTGGGCCATGCGGCCCATAACATGTGCTTCGCCAATACGTTGTGCGACATTGTCTTCTTCCCAATCTCCATCCCACACGCTCCCAAATCTCTCAACTCAAACCCTAATCTGTTACGCTTTCTTCCTCCACAGCCTTCAATTCACCACCCTCCCCACTCTTCCTATTCAACGCCTCCCCCCTCCCCTCTTCATTGCTCGTCTCTCCAACTCCTCGTGTGACTCCACATCTTCCTCTGAAAGTTAACGACAACCTCCATCATCCTATAAATGCACCCCATCACCACCTCCCTTAACCATGCCAGATGCGAGTCTCAGGTAACCCGCAACTACATAGACTTTCCAGATCTTCGCTGAAATCAACAAACTTTTCTGGGTATTAAGCTAAAAACCCCCCGATGATCCATCTTCCCTGAGCTTTGATTCGTGAAGAAATAATAAT
Organism: Anastatica hierochuntica; assembly: GCA_900406275.1. NCBI lineage: Eukaryota > Viridiplantae > Streptophyta > Magnoliopsida > Brassicales > Brassicaceae > Anastatica > Anastatica hierochuntica. The sequence goes on from OVAN01001528.1 coordinate 27,670, forward strand.
AAGGTAAATTCATCTTTTTCTTATGGTTTGAGAGGCACAAGATTACGAAACTTAAGAAAGGCATCAATTAACTTACGAGTAGTAGTACTGAAATTTGTAAACCTTCTTCAAACCCAAATAGCCTTAGCTTTCTTTGTGTCCTTATGCTTTATATCGATAGGTACAAAGGGTTAGTCCTTTCTGTTGGTGACTAACAACAATCAGTGAGTATTTTTTGATAAAACATAGAGCTTCACAGCTAAACTACTCTGAACTAAACTAAAGACCTCAAGGGAAGAGGAAACAAGAGTTGGAGAAGACGTCCTTTGAAAAATCTGGGAACTCTATTTTAGGCTAAAAAATTTGTGAGTATTGCTCAAATAACTTCTCACGCTCTGTAGATTTTTAGTACTCTATTTTAGTTCATCCTGACAAATACATCAACTACTTTTGACAGGTTCAAAGTGTCAGCCTAATAAAGCACCAATGAAAAGAGTAAACAGTCCCAAAAGCTACGAATTGAAACAATATTCAAAATTTTCCCTTCTCATATGTGATATATTTGACGCCCAAAAGCTATTAACCAAACTCACCATCCAAGATGTCATATGTAAAAGAGTGTTAGTGAAACCATTCTTCTTTTCATGTTTATCAAGTTCACACCATTTACGACAACATATATAAAGTAAAACAAACATTATGGTCTTCTGGCTAGCTCTTGATTTATTTATTCTTACATTTCTAACTGTTTTAGCATCTATAAAATTGGCTTTGTCAAAAGGGGAAAATAAGACCATTTTCTCCCTATATATCTCTTGCAAATTTACAAGTTTTGTTAAAAAAATCGAAATTCAGAATGAACGACTCAGCTTACTAAAAACATTAACATAAAACTGTCAGTTTATTTTCTAGGTTGCTAACTCATTATATTTTCTAAAGAAAATGTAGTTTCTCTCGAAGTGGGATATTGCTTGACCACAAACAAATTGTTGTTTGTCATTTTTTTTGGTATCTTTTGTGTTGACACAGTTGAATGTTGTCTTCTTATGCATTCAATTTTTCATGCTCCGTTCCATTAGTTATGTACTCATATTACTGTAACAAGATTACATGTGACAAGTGAGATATAATTATATTAGTGAGATTACATGTGACGAGTGAGATTACTTATATTAGTTATAATTATATTTTAACAATGTTTACATATTTAAATGTTTAAAATGAGAAATGAAAAAAAATTATGAGATTTTGTTGTAATTAAAAATAAAATATATAATTCTAATCCAAATAAAAGATATAAAAAGATATTATGTTTTCTTAACTTTTAATTAGCTAATTATAATCGATTTGACGTCTTTATTTTTAATGAAATTCCAAATTCCAATGACATAAAAATGTAAATAACACATGACATAATTGTTATTTTCAAAATGTCACTTCTCTTTTAATAAGATAGATTTAATTGTATACATATAACGTAGCAATTTACATATATAAACTAAATACTATTGTCAATCAAATATTAAGCTACTATAGAGACAAAATTGTTAATTAAGCCACTATAAAATAAAAATAATAATTCCATAGATAGATATATGGATAATTACACTCAATATATTAAAAAACTTATTCAGTTTTGAATTCTACCCAAAAAAAAAAATTACGCTCTCAATCTCAATTTTTTGGTTCATAAAGAGAAAAGGCTTTCTTTGTTAAAAGTCCCCAATATCATTTTTGCCTCTCTAAAAACTAATTAATGTTTTTAGATAAATATTGCTCAAATTCACCCTAAATACATTGTAGTAATCTACATATTTAAACTAAATACTGTAGAAATTTATAACAATAAAGTCTATGTGTAGCATAACTAGGATTTAATCTTTGTTGTGACTATACTTTATTAATATTTTGGTGATTACTTAAAATTTTAAATATATTTAAAACTATTACAAAACTTATGTTTGTAAATTTATACTTAGGACTAAATTTTCGATGTTGGTTAAGGTGTTTAACCTATGAAGAACTAAATCATACATTCATTTTTAAAATAGTATGAGTCTCAATTAACTCGCTATAGATTAAATCATATTTTCTTTTTTAAATTAATTTTAATTATAATAATAATACAATGAAAAATTATAATGTCTGATAAAAAATAATATGATTTAGAGAAACTTTTTCTTAAAAGAAATTACAATTAAGAAGTGTATTTGGCAAGATCAGGTTTAATATGGCATTAAAGACAATTATTTTTGTTCACATTAATTTTAAAATTTTTTTTACATTTTATAAATTAAAAAAATAGACACTATTAATTATTGATATATTATTATTTATAAAATTAAGTTAACTTCTGTTTTTATGTTTTTAAATCTTATCCAAAAATTGGAATTCTCTTATATTCTAAAATAACTAAATACTAATATTATATAACTAAAAATATATTGTTATTTTAAAATATAATTTACTTTAATTATTTTAAAAATAATAATTGAAAGAAATTAAATAATTTTTCAGATTCATTTACTCATTTTTTTAAAATAAAAAATAGTTATTAAATTGGTTTATTTAGAGAAAATATTAATAAAATCTAGATAAGATTTTAGTAACATAATTTAATCACTTTCTGAATTATAAATTTTTAATACTTGCACATATTGCAACGACTCTATTTGGTATTCTGAAAAAGACAAAACAGCCGAACCAGGACATCAATGTTTACAATATGATGTCAACAAGGACGTGTGAAAGAAACCCCCCCCCCCCCTGGAGACAGCCACCGCCCTATCTAGAAGAACTTATGAAAACAAGTTATTCATTTCCATCTTTACAACGAATATACAATGTCCTGCTCGCTATGACATCTATTGGAGGGAAGATAGACCACCATGTGTCAACAGGATATGGACCCCCCATGTTTTAGGTTACATGGCCAGAATTACCATCGCATCAGTTCATTGCTGCCAATGCATGACCAACCATCACAATTCTACAAATGTATATTGTCGACACAAAGAACGACGTACACAACCGGCTAAACGCAATGTCACGCATGACGTCTGGTGAGGGAAATACAAGAAGAAATTGTTGAGGGGCTGATTAAGTTGTTGGACGAACACAACTGCCTCTATAAATTCTTTTGCAAAGCAAGAGACCACTTCAAGGTCAATGATATCAAAGACCTTACAATAAGAATAGTAAGAAAAAACAAAGGAAAGATTTACGATATACCAGAGGTCACATAAATTGTTGAAATAATCGGAAACAAAGCGCGGACAGCTACAGAAAAGCGGAAATAGTCGGTGAAGATTATGAGACATTATATCCATCTCAGTATTTAAACTCCCAGGAGTTTCCTGGCCTCCCAGAACACAAGCTTCGACTCAAGATAGGCGTGCGTCTTATGTTGTTAAGGACAAAAAACCAAATAGCGGGTCTTTGTAACGAAACAAGATTAACTATAATCCAGCTAGGAGAGAGGATGCTAGAGGCGTAGGTGGTGACCGGGACAAACGCTGGTGAAAAAATGTTAATTCCAAGGATAATTCTTTCATCAATCAATAAACAAACCATCCATTTACAGTATGCAGACGCTAATTACCCATCAGTGTCAGCTACACGATGACTATAAACCAAATTCAAGGTCAAAGTTTGAAGCAAGTTCTCTTATAACTCCAAATTGCAGGTCACATATCTGATGAGCTATCCATGAGAGATCGTTATGTAGTAATAAACAACTTATCCATCATATCTAAACTAGGAAAACTCACGCAAGCAACAACAATATACAATGATGACCTACTTTTTCCTATACGTTCGGTAGGTTACTAAAATTGAAAGCTCTTACCAAACAAACGTAAACAAGCTCACACTAAGGAAATAAAAGAGGTTATTATCAAAAGAGGCGGAAAAACAGAGTTAACCAACACTATTCATTTGTGGGATAAAAAAATTATCAATTTTAGGGGCATTTTCTATTAGTTACGTCTTTTAAAACAAACTAAGGTTATCTTCAAATATCTTTGTTTACATTTCTCTAATTCCTTTATTTTAAAATTTTTTGGTTTCCTTCCCTTTACGATCAAATTAAAAAATGCAAATATGAAATCCAAATATTTACAAATGCAAAGATAGTAATTCACCCTTCAAATATTAAGGGGAAAATAAGTTTAATACATATATTCTTTAATTAATATAATTTAACAAAGTTCGGTATAACTACATTTAAAACATTTTTTACCTTCCTATAAATTAGACGACAAATATAATAATCCTTTAAACAATTAGACAGTAAAAAATGGATCAATCAATACAACAGAATACGGAAAAAACACAATACACATGACTTACACAAAAAATCCACGCATAGAGCGGAGATAGTCCTAGTCTAACTAGGATGATTTTGACATTTTAACATGTCCACTTAAGCCTCTTTACAAAAGCTTTCCTCCTTCTGCCACCTCAGACAACAACGCATCGCCCTCTCCTGATCCAACTCCATGTTGTCCTTGATCCCACTCCACGCTGTTTTGAAGACTTGCAATCTGGAGCCCAAAGACGCCAAACATTCTCCCTCCACATTTGGGCCACGAGGCCCATCAATTGTCGTCACTCTCCCTTCTCCCTTTGGCCACGAGGTCCATCATCGGCCCACCTTCTGAGAATGCGTCTCCTTCTCCAAGTCACAACTTGCCCGATCCCTTTCCTCAGCAAACAATTGTAATCCATTTCAATCACTTGCTTCTACCTCTTCATCTCCCCATTAATGCCTCTCTTCACTACTCCAATTGATACAACATTAATCGAGGTGTAGGTGTCTCCCTATCTCCTCTTTTAACAATGGCCTCATGACCAAGCCAAAGTATATATATCAGACCCATAGCCAACAACGAGCCCTTCACCGATTCCAAAACTAACCCCCTTTTCATCTCTCACCTTCTAATATAAGCCTTTTAGATTTCTCATAAGTTGCAATCGCATACTTTTTTCTCAAACATCACAACCAATCGCATACTTTGATCTCGGCGTTCGGTGTCACTCTGCCACCATTGCAGGTAACCTACCATTTCGCTCTTTCTTATTTTGTGGGGGGTTTTTTGTTCGTCCACATTATTCAACTATACAAGTGATCGCACTTGCCTTTTTACATCATCGTAGACATGGAGGCACTCATGGTATGGAGTCTAGCAGCGATTTAATGTCGCTCATATTTTAATTGTAACTTTGCTTTAGCCTCTCCTTATCCCAATGATTTCGTCTATAAAGTCATAAAAGGTGTTGCTTTTGATTCTTATCATGTTTTGTCCATTAGATTTTATAGTTCCCCTTTCGATAAAATCTAATGTTTTGTAACTTTGTTCGTCGTTGTTAATAGATGCGAGACCGATTTGACAATGTATTTTGATGAGTGTTTTAGCTTCATTGATCAAGCTATTCAATCTGGAGGTTGTGTTTTGGTTCATTGCTTCACGAGAATGTCTAGGAGGTGACTTTTCTTCACCCTCATTATCTTCGTTATCAGTTTAGTGTTCGATATATGAATCAGTGTGAAGCAATTGCAATGAGAACGAAGCCATCGTTAGTACCTATAGAAATCTACATGGTAGAAGAGTCTTCATCACCCCAAATACAAAGCCTAGTTTAAATACAATCACGACTTTGGTCAAGGCAGTTCATGGATGGGTACTGACTGGTTCTTAGCCTTTCTACACTTTCATGTGGGCTAGAGCCAAAATGGTTTTCATAACATTTTCTTCCCCACTCTAATTAATAATGAAATAAATTATAGCATGTAGAAAGACTTGAAAAATCCGCCCTAAGCAAAGAGAAGATCTCTCAGAATATTCTGATCTTATCATGTGAAGAGGATCACAATATCAGCAAACCATTTCTAGAAAGAGAATTACGTAATAGATTCACGGGGATACACAATTTGATCCTTTTTCTTTCTTCACAACAAGAGCATAGGTATATAGCTCGGAGTTACTGCTGAATGGGATAGTTACTCAAAAGCTAGAGTATGAGAGGTTGGTATTGTTATCTGAAAAGATATTGCTAATTTTTTAACTAAGCTTTGCTTCATCATCAATCATGGTTTCTTCTTATGACTCTTGAACTGTCAGGTATCGTCTCTTCATGGATCATGGTAGGAGAACGTGGTCAAAGATATGGATCAGAAACGGAAGAGGTGAGTTCCAACACCGTAGAGTGTAAAGGAAGAAATGTGAACAAACACCTTTATGAGGATAGACTAGAAGGTGGTTTTGTTTGTGATATTTTATGTTGTGTTTGGCTTCAATTTGTAGATTATTGACTACTTGAAGTTTTATACGTTGAAATGTTCACTCATTTTCTTTTTAGTTTTTGGAAGCTTGGTTTAAGGCAGTTTAATTGATATGGTCAAGGAACGTTACATAACATCACGTAAAAGTTGTTAATTAAGTTTTATCCAAGTCAATGTAATTAACTGTATATGAATCTAATCTATTCATGGAACGTAGATAAGAGGTAAAGATTTCACTATGTTATTCATCTCTTTATCATATTGTACTTGAAATTAAAATTTAGACTGATTTGGAATTAAAATTCGATGATTTGCCTGCTCACATGTGCGTGTGTGTTATGATCGTGATAACAAAGTCTATAAAACCTTCCTTAAACCCTGAATCAAACAGTGAAAAAAGAAGATGTTTATGGAAATGGATTTGCAATCAAACTTTAGATAAAATCTGATTACAAAATGGGTATTTAGAGCTGAAAAGCTTCTCTCTCTACACTTTAAATCACCCCAGATCCTCCCAGAGAAATCTGTCTAGAGATCACAAATCTCTTCCTCTCTAAAAACACATGACCTTTACGTGAGCTCTATTGCTCTTATTTAAAGACTTAAAACTGCAAAACCTCTAGAATAACAAGAGTATTTCCTTCACGTGCTCCTCCTTGTCATCAAGCCACGTTACCCTTTTCCACACAAGCTACTTCCTTAGTCAATACATCCTCTGTTTTTCGTAAGAGTAAATCCTTTGTTTTGGTTAACTTCTGCATCAGTTGTAAGTCCATGCCTTTGCTTGCTTCATTCTTCTTCTTACAGATATAAATCTTTCATGTCATATCATTACCTCCCCCCCCCCCCCCCCANCTTGTTCTTTAGCGAAAAGTCCGGGAATTGTTTCACAAAATCAACCATCACCATCCAAGTACTCTCCAAAGCTGACAGACCCTTCCATTGAACCAAAACCTCCAAAAACCCGTCAGGATTGTAGCGTGTTTGTGACAGTTGAACATGTTGTAGAATAATTTCATTAGCTGGAGACAGATTAGTCGGTAAAAGACTCACAATATGATTCGATCCAAGCACATGTTGAGTTGTGATACGTGAAAATCAAGGTGGATTTTCGAATCATCAGGGAGTTGCAACCGATAAGCAACCTTGCCAATATGCTCTAAAACTTTGTAGGGGCCATAGTAATGGGTAGAAAGCTTCTGACATAAGCATTTGGAGACAGTCTGTTGTCGATATGGACATAACTTCAAAAAGACCAAGTCACCAATCTGAAACTCCAAATCACGTCTGTGTTTGTCCGCATTATTCTTCATAATTTGCTGAGCATGAATCAGGTGGTCTTTGATACTCGATAACATCTCATCTCGTTCACGTAACATCGATTCCAATTCAAAAGTTGGTCATGGAACCAGATTCAAAACGTCTCAGGGACGGAGGATCACGTCCATAGAGAACCTTGAATGGAGTGGCCTTGAGAGCTGTATAAAACGATGTATTGTACCAGAGTTCTGCCCTAACCATAAAAGGAAAGCATTTGCGAGGATGCTGAGAAGCAAAACAGCGCAAGTAAGTCTCTAAACAGCGACTCAAGACCTCGGTTAGACCATTGTTTGAGGATGATAAGCCCAACTAAACTTCAATTCAGTTTCAGATAAACGGAATAAGTCATTCCAAAATGAGCTCAAAAAACTGCATCCCTTTTAGATACAATTGATTCGGGAAAACCATGAAGTCGAACAATCTCCTTAACGAATGTAGTAGCAATAGATAAAGCGGTATATGGATGATTTAGACCGATAAAGTGAGCATATTGACTTAGACGATCAACAACCACAAAAATAACTTTATGGTCGTGAGACATAGGTAATCCTTCCATGAAATACATGCTCAAATCACTCCACACAGTCTTAGGAATCTTCAAACGCTGAATAAGACCCGCAAGAGCAAGTGTGGTATACTTGTGAGTTTGGCATACTTGACATTCAAATACAAAGAGAGTGATGGTGGTGCACATCTCCTTCCACGAAAACCACTGCTGTATGCATTTGAGTGTCCTTAACACACCCGAACGACCCCCTTGAAGGCTACCATGGAACTCTTTGAGTAGCAAAGGAATAAACTTGGAGTGCTGAGGTAACACCAATATGTGTTTGTACCATAAACAACCATCAAGAAGACTGAAACCAGTCTTCACTTGTTCTCTGTTTTGCAGTTTGGAAATGAGTGTCTGAATTTCCTTATCTTGATCAATTTCAGCATAGATGTCTTGGAGTTGTATGACGGAAGGGATAGATAAAGCCAAGAGGGAAACGTTGGAAGTAACAACCGAGTCATGCAGAACACGGAAAAGACCATCCGCTGCTTTATTGTCACAACCCGACTTATACTTGATATCAAAATCAAACCCCCCATTAATCGTACCGGCCATCGTTGATAGTCCAAGGAGATATCTTTCTGATCCAAGAGAAATTTCAGACTTTTCTGGTTTGTGTTTAAAACAAATTTAGATCCCACCAAGTATTGTTTCCATTTGGTAATAGCCAGTACAATCGCCATAAGTTCTCGTTCATATATTGGCTTAAGTTGTTCCCTTGGCTTCAAATTGTAGCTAAAATAAGCAATAGACCGGTTTCATTGCATCTAGTACAACGCCCAAACCTGAGCCCGAGACATTTGTTTTGACGACGAATGGCTCTGAAAAATCAAGAAGTGTGAGAAACAGGGCTGAGGTCATAGCATTTTTATGGTTATCAAAGGTCGATTAACCTTGAGGAGACCAAGTAAATTGATCTTTGCGAAGCAAATCAGTCAGAGGACGCGCCAATAACCCATAACTTTTTACAAAACGACGATAATATCTCGTTAAACCAAGAAAGCCCCTCAGCTCCTTTACAGATCGTGGTGTAGGCCATTTTGTCATTGCTATGGTTTTAGATGGATCCGTAGAAACCCCATCAGCAGAGATAATATGCCCTAAGTCATCGATTGTTTCCTGACCCAAAAGAGCATTTCTTTTGATTAGCGTACAACTTTTGTTCCCTCAAAATCTGCAGAAATAAAGCTAAATGCTTCCAATGATCTTCCCACATAGCACTATATGTCAATATGTCATCAAAGAATACCAAGACAAAACGGCAAAGAAATTGCTTGAAGATATCTTTCATTAGTGCTTAGAATGTAGCCGGAGCATTCGTAAGACCAAATGGTATCACGAGGAATTCGTAATGTCCATGAGGAGTGCGAAAAGTAGTCTTGGAAATATCCTCTTATTTCATACATATTTGGTGATATTCCAAGCGCAAATCCACCTTAGAAAAGATTGTAGCACCATACAATTCATCGAGAAGTTGATCAATCATTGGAATTGGATACTTGTCAACCATTGTAACCTTGTTTAAAGCCCGGAAATCAATACACAACCGCCACAATTTGTCCTTTTTGGGAACCAAGAGAACCAGACTGGAAAAAATGGGCTATGGCTTGGCCGAACATATTCCACCTTCAACAGATCAGCTACCATACGCTCAATTATCTCCATTCGAGCATGAGGGTAACGATATGGTCGGACAGAGACAACTTGAACTACAAGTAATAATGATTATTGAATGCTCGCAACCACGAATGGGAGGAAGACCCACTGGTTCATCAAAAATCAGAGCAAAAGAAGTCAAAACAGATTGCAGGTGTGCAAAAAACGCACAAAACGCTGAGATATATCTTGACGGGAATGAGTCTGAATGTGAAGTTCCGGTTCGCCACAAAGTGTGACCAACGAATCATTGTGATGAAAAGACAATTCATGAGAGTCCCAATCCACAAGGCATTTCCCCAAAGTACGAAGCCATTAAACCCCAAGCACAAGATCAACACCACCGAGGTCTAACATAATGAAATCCGTGGAGAAGGACAGTCCTTGTAAACAAAAGGAATTACCCTTGCAGCTACCTAATCCATCCACAGAAACACCCGTACCCAAATGAACATGGAGCTTAGAATCGTGTGACATGTGCAAGCGATCCAACTTCAAAGCGCGAGGAGAAATAAAGTTGTGAGTAGCGCCGCTATCCAACATGAACACAAGAGTGGTACGATTAATGACACCTAATAACTTGGTTGTTGTATGAGAGTCATTGCCCAAGAAAGCCTAAAGAGAGAGTCCCATAAGTTGCTGAACAGGTTCAGGATCAATCTCGGCTACAACCAAACCAGTGTCCTCCAACACTTCCACTTCCAAACCATCAATAACCGTAAGAACTTGCAGCTCCACATTCGAACACTTATGAGCCTTAGACCATGGATCATCACACTTAAAACAAAGGCCTAATATGCATTTCTCTTTAATTTCCTGTGGCGAGAGATTCAAACGAGGACGAGTGGGAGTATATATATCAGGTTGACGAGGTCGAGGAAGGCCTGAAACAAAACGTGAAGGGACAAAACTAGAAGGCTTAGAAGATTTATGCTCTCTGTGTTTAGAATCACCCATCACTCGACAAAATTCACTTGTCTTCATATGTAACACGGCGGTCGTATGGTTCTCCAACCCATATAGTTCTTTGATCTTAATAACTTCCTGAAATTGCAGTTTCAAACCATTATAAAAGATGTCCACTAAATGACGCTCATATATTCCTTGAACCATAGCTTGTAATTCCTTAAACTCATAAATGTAATCTTTGATGGAACCATATTGTTTAATGTTAAACAACCTCTTTCCTGGTTCTTCTTCGAAAGAAGTGCTGAAACGTAACAACAAACGACGCTTAAATTGGTACCTATCTTGAAAACCACCATTCTCAATGGTTGTAGTAAACCAATTCAATGTTCGTTCCTCGAGACTAAGAGAAATCAGTTCAAGTTTTTCATTATCACAATAGCGACCCATCTAAAAAAACCTCTCTACTTTTGTGAGCCAGCTAAAGGGGCAATCACCGGAAAAAGATAGGCATCATAATCTTACACAATAAGCTATCACGATTCTCCAAAATAGCGGGAACATCAGATTTACGCACACGAGGATTTGTGTGTTCCAGATCAAACGCCATATATTGATCCATCTGCTCTGGATCGGAGGAAGATCCCGCGACACCTTTGCCCTTTTCTTTCAACGAAGATGGATGCAGCTCTAGACGATCCAATATCAGTGCGATAATACGATCGAAAGAATCAAAACGTTTTTCAGAAGTTTCGACAAAGACATTAACACGATGGATCTCAGAACGAAGATCATCAACTTCCGACGCCAACCCCCCCCCCCCCCCTCAGAAGACCGNGCACAGATTCTTCCTGTAAAGTTATGTTTTTAGTTTGCGGAAGCATGAGTCGAGTGATCACCAGCTGAATAGCACCAATTTGTTATGATCTTGATAACAAAGTCTGTAAATCCTTCCTTAAACCCCGAATCAAACAATGAAAAAGAAGAAGATGTTTATGGAAATGGATTTGCAACAAAACTATAGATAATATCTGATTACAAAATGGGTATTTAGAGCTGCAAAGCTTCTCTCTCTACACTCCAATCACCCCAGATCCTCCCAGAGAAATCTGTCTAGAGATCACAAATCTCTTCCTCTCCAAAAACACATGACCTTTACGTGAGCTCTATTGCTCTTATTTAAAGACTGAAAACTGCAAAACCTCTGGAATAACAAGAGTATTTCCTTCACGTGCTCCTCCTTGTCATCAAGCCACGTCACCCTTTTCCACACAAGCCACTTCCTTAGTCAATACATCATCTTATTTTCATAAGAGTAAATCCTCTGTTTTGGTCAACTTCTGCATCAGCTGTAAGTCCATGCCTTTTCTTGCTTCATTCTTTTTCTTACGGACATAAACTTTCCATGGCATATCAGTGTGAGATAGTATCTCTAACTGATTTTGGTTTTCCTGGTGGGATAAGACCTTCACATATCTCTAAAAGAACAGATAACAAAAAGTGGAAGCATAGAATTATATATTATTCGTGAAATGACTTTTGTAAGTAAAGTCGGTTCTAACTTCTTGTAGTCCACGAGATGGGAAGAAAAAAAATGGGGAGATGATGCAACACTCAGAGATCAGTTAAAGAGCTCTAAATACATTGTTGTTGTTTTAGTACCTCTAGAGAATTATGAAGGAGCAAAGGTTTGTGGTTACTGGAGGTGACGTGTTGGAGAAGAAATGTAATTTTGTAACTCATTGGCTAAGTGATGCAGCACAGTTGGCGCTAGAAGCTGGATTGGAGCTCAGCTCAAGTGATGATGAAGAGGAAGATGA
>OVAN01001529.1:0-40183 GCA_900406275.1 Anastatica hierochuntica
TAGCTGTACGCTTGCAGTGATTTCTTGGGTGAAAACCTGAGCCATCAGCTAAGCAAAATTGACAGTCTCGTGTTGTATTTCTGAAACATGAATCTTGACAATTACACTTTTAGTGGTTTGTCTCTTTTCTTTTCCTTTTTTTTTGCTTTTTGTTTTTTGGGTTTGTTTATGGAGATAAAGCCATATGCACTAGGAAGAAAAAACATCAAGCCATAAAAAATTGTTTGGAAGAAACACATTAAGCTTCTTCTTCTTCTTAATATGTTTATATTGAAAGGAAAACCTATTGGATCAGAAGTTTGTTCATTTGCGATGACATTTAAAGTTGTTTTGTGGCTAGTGAACTATAAATGCTACAATGACGATTTTTTTTTAGTTTTGTTTAACTCTTTAGGTATAAACTTGATACTTTTGGTGTATATTTTCTTTGGACTTATCCTGGTTAAATATTTACATTCAGTTAGAAGAACATTGAGAATCTGCAGGGAGCAGCTGTAATCCTACTTTAAAACTAATGTTTATTCACTAAAATAAAGTTCTCAAAGATGATACCACAATTGAGGAGGACAAAGTTGGTGAGAACAATTCTATTGTCATTAGGTAGACAAATGTTTGATAATATCTTTGTATTACACCATCAATAATAGTAGTTCTTTCATCATCAATTATCCACTTACGTCATTTCCAAATAAACTTAGGAGAAGAGATCACTTGACTGTTCCTGAATTTTAGTTGTCCTTATAAAGTTGTATAATCGTCGATTTATCCTTACGCCTCTTGCCTCTAAGTGTAAACATGATTTACATGAACCCTGAGATCTTTTAACATCTATAATAATCACATAAAAGATATATAAGGAGAATTAGCGGAATACCTCCATCCATTGTCGCATTGAAGACTTAGTGAACGATTTTGTGAATGGAAGATAAGTACTTGAACTTTGACTTGAAGTTAAGCCTTCTCTTCCCTTGCCTATAAATCTTTCCTTATGTGTTCTTCTTTTAGTTTGCAATAATCTTTAGGTTGAACTGAATAATCTCAACCATCCATCAAGATTGAACAAGTGACAAGTGTGAGAGCTTAATATGACAAGTGTTTACTAAATATGACACATTTCATAATGAGAGACAATTGTGAAGTGTTCTAGAATATTTCCTTCATACATTTAACTTGTTCTCTTTTGCCTCTAACATTAAACTTTTCCTATAAGTCACTCTCCTCTTCTAGAACATTAGTCACTTATGTATAAGTCATTAGGAACCAAAAATCCTTTTGATCTCACTATTAGTTTCCAAAAATGTTTAAGGTTTAACAATCTCAATTACATTTACCCACTTGTTCATAAGACTGACATTATTTGTTACATTATTGCTTTCATTTGATCGTCACAATTGTCTAAGCTTATTTAGTAATCAATGGGAGTCATGGCGGTCATATGTCATTTTCTAACATAATTCTTTCCATGTACTACTACATGGATTCATATCATAGTTAGAATATAAACTTATTTAAGAGTTATCGTAATGGTCTCTTTAATGTCTTTGAATAAAGACTCATTCTGTTATCAATAATCAAACAACGATAATATGTGCACACTTTCGAAACAGAAAGTAAAAGAAGCAAAATTCCTTAAGAGCTCATTTACATTGTCCAATATAGGATAAACATAAGCAAACAACTTAATTAATAGCAATCCTCTAAACCTATACTTTTAGCATGCTTCATAAATGTCTTTTGAGGTAAAGCTTTCGTAAATATGACTGTGACCATAAGTTCAACGCCTATGTTCTTCAAAGATAAACTTTTCTCTTTTGACATCTTGCTTTAATGATAAATATTTTAAGTCCATATGCTTGGATCCTTTAGATATCCTATCATGCTTTGAGAAGAAGATTGCAGTTTGATTGTCACAGTAAAAAGTTAAAGGCTTATCAATAAAGTTAAAAGTCCCAAACTCAGAGAAGAAATTCCGCAACCATGTTCCCTTAATAGAAGCCTCATAACATGCCACATACTCAGCCTCCATAGTGGATGTGTAGATCAACTGTGACTTTTGGCTTTTCCATGAGATGGTACCTCCACAAAAGAGGTACACATAGCCAAGAGTGCAGTGTCTTGAATTAGAACATCCATCAAAATCTAAGTATGAAAATCCAACCACATATGGGTGTATTGACTTCTTATGTGTGAGCATGTGATCTTGTCTCCTTTAGGTATCTCAAAAAAATTTTTTGCAGCTTGAGCGAGTCTTAGGTTACTCTGAAATCTGCCCAACATATCAATTGTGTGGCTGATATCAGGTATTGTACAAACATGTGCATACATCAAACTTCCTATAAGAGAGGCATATGGATAATTTTCCATTTTTTGCGTTCCATTTCATTCTGCGGATTTTTCTTAAGATCAAGCTTATAGCCTTTTTGCATAGGAGCAATGCTAGAAAAATATATTATCATGCTAAATTTCTTAAGAACTTTATCGATATATGCTTTCTCAGACAATCCTAAAATTCCAAGTGATTTGTCAAGGAAAATTTTAATCTCAAACACATAGGTTGTCTCACCCATATCTTTCATTGAAAAGTTCTTAAAGAGATAACACTTAGTCTCATGTAATAGAAAAAAGATTAGTGTTGGTCAATAAGATATCATCAATATACAGAATCAAAAATATGAACTTACTCTCGCGTATCTTAAGATATATACATGGATCTTTCTTTGAAACCGAATTTCGTAATGGTTTCATCAAATTTTAGATACAATTGCCTCAAAACTTGTTTCAATCCATAAATTGATTTCTTAAGTTTGCAGACCATGTCTTCTCGACCTTCGATTATGAAGCCTTCAGGTTGATGCATATAGACTTCTTCTTGTAAGTCTCCATTATGAATGGTGGTCTTCAATCCATTTGATGTAACTCGAAATCGTACAAAGCTACCAAAGCCATGATAATTCTAAGAGAGTCTTTTCTAAACATATGAGAAAAATTCTCAGTATAATAAATGCCTTTTTAATTGAAACATTTGGTTAAAAGTCGAGCTTTATCATGTTCAATATTTTCATTGCAGTCAAGTTTGGTTTTAAAGATCCACTTACACTCGAATAGTTTACATCTTTTAGGTAATTGAGCGACATACCATACTTCATTTTCAGTTATCGACTTTACTTCATCCTTCATAGCATCAATCCATTTATCAGAATTAACTTCTTTTATGACTTGTAAATAAGAAACCAAATCTTGAATATTTAGTTCTTTAGATTATATCTCATAAAGTACATAACCATCAGAAATAGCAAATCTCATTTGATGAATAGATCTTCTTAATGCTGGTTCCTCTTGTACTTCACGTACTTGATCATTATTGGTGACATTTTCATCATGGAATATATGATCATTCACTGGGTTTTCCGCATTATTTAACGGTAAAACAACAGAAAAATTTCCAACCTTCGAAATTGAGGACAAATGGATATTTATCCTAATTTCCTGAATGATCACTTCTTGAACTTGATAACTCCTACTAATTTCGTCACTCTCATAATATATGTCATTATTGCTTTCTACTATTCTCGTACTATGGTTAAGAGAATAAAACATATATCCTTCAGATTTCTCAGGGTAACCTATAAAGAATCAACTGGTCGTCTTGAAATATAATTTCTTTTCATGTGAATTATGTATTATTACTTCAGCTGGACATCTCTAGACTTGGAGATGTACCAGACTGGGTTTCTAGCCTTTCTATAGTTAAAAGGTGTCTTTGGAATTGCTTTGCTAGGAACCCTATTCAAGTTTTAGACTGCAGTACGTAATGCGTCCATCCACAAGGATATATGTTAGTTAGCATTACTCATCGACCATTTCCATATAAGTACGATCACGCCTGTTAGCTACACCATTCTTACATGGAGAGCCAGACGTTGCGTACTCCTAATTTCTTGAGAAGTTTGGCAAAAGGTATGGGATATTATCCCGTTTCATCAAACATGTCGTAAAATTCACCACTTCGATCTGATATAATCATTTCCACTTTTCTATCTAATTGTCTCTCTATTTCAGTAATGAATACATGTACAATATCCAAAGATTGAGATTTTCATGCAATAGATAGAGATAACAGTAACGTGAATAATCATCAATAAAGATAATGAAATAATTTCATCTCCAAAAGGTGGAACATTAAAAGGTCCACAAATATTTGTATGTATTATTTCAAGAAGTTGTGTACTCCTTGCTGCTCCTTTCTTAGTGTGTTTAGTTTGTGTACCATTAACGTGATCTATACACATTTTATCGTTGGTAAAATCAAGATTTGGAATGATTCCATCTTTTACCAACCTTTTAATCTTTTCACTGGAAGTGTGTCTCAATCTTTTATGCCACAAGAAATATGAGTCATAAGTACATGTTTTATTTTTTAATTTTCCTTTAGTATGGTGAGATGTGTTTTAAGAGGTTGATAAGCCAATAATAACTTATATAGACCATCAACTATTAATGCGAAACCAATTCGATTAGATTTCAAAAATATATTAAAACAATCGTCTCCTTGAGTCGATTTAAAACCACCCAAATTAAATCTGCTTAATGAAATTAAGTTTTGAGAAATAGATGGAACATACAGAGTTTGTAATAAATTCAAACAAAATTCACTATCCATAATGAGATAATAAGTTCCAATAGCTTCAACCTGTACTTTGTCTCAATTTTCCATAAGTAAGTAGTTTTCACTTGGATTTATGGTGTGGATCATACGGAATCCCTGTATCAAATTAGGTACATGTACATTAGCACCACTATATATCCACCAATTTTTAGAAGAAACATTAGTAAAATTATATTAAACAAAGCTTACGGAAGCCATAAGGTTACCTTTCTTTTAGTGCAATCTTTTTGAAAGTGTCCAGACTTTTTACAAAAGTTGCATCTGTCATCTTTCTTTGCCTTTTTGTTCTTATTTACTTGATTATCATTCGCTCTGGGTGATGCTATTTTATGGCTCGCTTGATGCCTTTTTCCAACTTTAGGTCAAGCTCTTTGAGAATAATGACTTTAAACTTTCACGACCAAAACTAACCTCTTCTTGAACCATCTTATTAGCTAATTCATTCGACGACCATCTTTCATAAATGGTGTTCTAATTAATTTGCAATGGTCCATACCGAGGAGACTGTGAATTTAGGATAAATTGGACAAGAAATGAAGCATCCGCACTCATTGTTAAATTCTTTAGTTTAGCCGCAAGGTTGGTTATTTCAATGCAATGTTCATGCATAGACCTTGTGCCATGGTTTTCCCTGTTAGGGGTTTGTCTGTAGTCTGAAATTGTTCTTTTATAGCTGATAGATAAGCTTTCGCTTTATCTCCATGTGGGAGGGAAGTTTTGATGTTGCTAGATATTGTCATCCTTTAGAACATAGTGCTCAAGATGTTGTAGGTTTTTAGATACAACAAATTTTAACTTATGCTTTAAAAAATAACTTAACACACACACACATATACAATAAATGAATACTTATGATAAGAAATTGTGGTGCTCATGTGGGTAACGACCATATTTTCACTAATAATCATAGTATTCAAAAACATTCATGAGTGATGTACTGAATTACTTAAACTAAGTTATATGTGGATGTACTTAACCTACACATATATAAACACTCAATAAGTGATTTGTTCTTATTTTGTGTTTATTGCCTACCTATAGGCAACTATTTACTACACAAAATGGTCAATACTTATTTTAATGACAACTTTCATTTTGCAAATCATTTCAGGATTAAGTCATTGTGGTGATTAATACGACAGTACCTGGCTGTGGTTTCTGGATCAGAAAGATTAATACGACAGGAAAGGGTTAAAGCATCTCTAGAGAGTTTGGAGAAAGATCCTATTGCACAAAATTCTATTCTTTGTTTGGAACCCCCTCCGATCATAACAACCGATATGGACAAAGGCAAGTAGATAGTTTATGATTTCTCATTACAGGAGAGTCTTAACTCAGCTCCTCCCTTAAAGGAAGAACAACCAAAACTTCTCTCAGTGGCTATCTCTGCAGGGCATTCTCTATATCAAAGGCCATTACCTATGATTGCTCAATTTGATACTATGGAGACAAGCTTTGAAAGCAATCCTCCAGCTTATCAATTTTCCTCAACGGTTAAAAGAGCAAGCATCCTTGATGCAAGCTCTTATGGGGCTAAAACCAAGAAGAAATATCAGAGAACAAGGCCTCAAAAGAAAGATAGAGATAAAGCAATGCAAACACAGGATAATTCTAAAGAAGAAGAAGGAAAAAGGAGGAATGAAGCTACCAACAAATCTTCCAAAAGGAAACAATCAATATCCTTGAATGTCAAAGCATCTAAACCAAGAATGGAAAAGGCGAACCCAAGAAATGGTTCACCTAAGCAGCCATGAGTTTTTTGAGTTGGAATTGTCAAGGATTGGGCTCCTCCCAAGACTTGACAATTCCAAGACTCAGGAAACTTCGTAGTCTCTTCTTCCCTGAGATCATCTTTCTTATGAAGAGTAAAAATAGTAGAAATGTATTAGTAGGTCTCCATGCTTGGTTGGGTTATGATAGATATTTTTTAATAGACCCAATAGGAAAAAGTGGAGGGTTAGCTCTTTTTTGGAAAAACAATGTCCAGCTTGATGTAATATATGCGGACAAAAACCTTATCGATGCTTTTGTAAATTTTTGTTCCTCTTTCTTTTATTTTTCTTTTGTCTATGTGGATCCCATAATGAAGTATAGAGCGGTTGTGTGGGAGAGAATCACACGCTTTGGAGTCACTCAGAAAGATTGTTGGGGAATCATAGGAGATTTTAATGATCTCTTCCACAATGGCGAAAATATAGGTGGCCCTAGACGAAGTGACAACGCATTTCAAGCTTTTGCAAACATGATTACATCGTGTGAGCTTTTGGAACTTGAGAGTGTTGGAAATGGCTTCACTTGGGGAGGTATGCATCATTAAAATTGAATTCAATGTAGACTTGACCCTTGTTTTGGAAACAAGAGATGGTATCAATCTTTTCCGGCGTCAAGTCAATCATTCCTTGAAAAGAGAGGATCGGATCATCGTCCGGTTCTCGTCAAGTTGATCTCATCCCAACAAACATACAAAGGTCATTTCACTTTCGACAAGCGATTTCTTTTTAAACCAGAAATCAAAAGTGTGATATACCAGGCTTGGTTCTCTGGTCATGGAACAAGCAATCTCTTTTTTCCGAAAAAAATCAGAAGATGTCGAAGATTGTTAAGCTCCTGGAAAAAATAGAACAAGCTCAATGAAAAAGATAAAATTCTCCAACTCCAAACAGCTCTTAAATCAGAATATTCAGCTTTGAATCCTAACACTAAACGACTGTGTCTACTCAAAAAGGAGCTTTGCCAAGCAAACAAAGAAGAAGAGCTTTATTGGCAACAAAAAAGTAGAGTTAGATGGCTCAAAGAAGGGGAATTGAATACAAAAATTTTCCATTCAACGGTTAAAGGAAACAGGAAGCGAAACTGGATTGCAAAACTTATGGATTCGCAAGGAAATTTTCAAAAATCCGAAGCTTCAAAGGGAGAAGTAGCGGTCAACTACTTCTCCAATCTTTTCAATTCAACTAATCTGGATTACTTCAATTCGATCTTTCAAAATTTCCAGTCGCTTGTCTCTGATCAAATGAGTGAAGCACTCATAAAGGAAGTCTCGAAAGATGAAGTGAAAGAGGCGGTATTCTCCATTAAAGCTTCCTCGGCACCTGGTGAAGACGTTATGACCGGACTTTTCTACCAACATTATTGGGAAATTATTGGAGATCAA
Source organism: Anastatica hierochuntica (assembly GCA_900406275.1). Lineage (NCBI taxonomy): Eukaryota > Viridiplantae > Streptophyta > Magnoliopsida > Brassicales > Brassicaceae > Anastatica > Anastatica hierochuntica. The sequence continues at coordinate 7,821 of OVAN01001529.1, forward strand.
CTCACTCAGAAGGTTCAAAATTTCTTCTTAATTGATTCCTTTCCAAAAGAATGGAATTATACGCAACTATTCTTGCTCCCAAAAGTCGTAGAACCTGAGAAGATGACGGACATAAGATCGATCAGTCTATGTTCGGTTCTTTACAAGGTGATCTCAAAGGTAATTGTTAAACGTTTGCAACCATACCTTGCTGAAATAGTATCCCCAACGCAGTCTGCTTTCATCTCAGATAGACTTATCTCGGATAATATCCTCGTCGCTTACGAAATCGTTCATAACTTAAGGACACATCCGATGATCTCCAAGGAATTTCTAGCGGTAAAATCATATATGTCGAAGGCCTTTGATAGGATTGAATGGAAATACATCAAAGCTCTTCTATCAGCTCTTGGTTTTCACTCGAAATGGATCTCCTGGATCATGTTCTGTATTTCAACCGTAACCTTCTCGGTCTTGCTTAATGACCAATCCTTTGGAATGATCACACCAAAATGCGGGTTGCGTCAAGGAGATCCATTATCACCTTTCCTCTTCATACTTTGTACCGAAGGTCTCTCTCATCTTCTAAACAAAGCTGAGATTCTCGGAAGCTTACAAGGAATGAGCTTTTGCGACAATGGTCCATTCATTCCCCATTTGTTCTTCGCGGATGACAGCTTATTTGTTGTCAAAGCCGACATAAACCACTGCGAAACTCTAAATGGTGTTTTGAGCATATACAACAAAGCCACAGGTCAAAAAATAAACCTTAACAAATCTTCGATCTCCTTCGGAAGCAAAGTGCAAGAGGAAACCAAAACGAAAATTCAACATCTCTTTGAAATTTTTAACGAAGGGGGTGCAAGCAAGTATCTAGGACTTCCGGAATTTTTTAGCTCGTCTAAACCGAACTTCTGGCTTATATTCACGAAAAGCTCAAAGACAAGCTCTCCTCATGGTATTCAAAGAAAGTATCTCATGGTGGAAAGGAAACTCTTTTAAAAGCAGTTGCTCTAGCTATGCCGGTCTACGCGATGCAATGTTTCAAGTTACCAAAAAGCACTTGTCAATCATTATCTTCCGCAATGGTAGATTATTGGTGGAATGTTGAACAAGGAACCAAGAAGATATATTGGATTTCATGGGAAAAAATGTGTTTATCCAAAGAGCAAGGAGGATTAGGCTTTCGGGACATACGAGCTTTCAACCAAGCGCTTCTCGGAAAATAGGCTTGGAGGTTATTGAAACTGCTTAAAAACTTTTGTTCTGTTTTCTTAAAAAGCCGCTATTACCAGAATGAAAACTTCCTTGAAGCACAACTAGGTTCAAGACCTTCTTTCGCATGGAGAAGTATTATATGGGGAAGAGAACTTCTGATTAATGGTATCCATAAGAGACTAGCGAATGGAGACTCATTAAGGATATGGGAAGATCCATGGTTAAAGGATAGGGAATGGAGAATACTGTGGCAGCTTACACCTTTCACCGACCAAAACGCCAAAGTCTCCACTCTATTATGCCCTTGAACTGGAAAATGGAATGAAGACATCAAAATCGGATGTCATCACAAAAGGAATGAAACCTATGCCATCACAATCAGATTTTTGGATTTGGTTCCACTCAAAATCTGGAGATTATGATGTGAAATCATGATATTGGTTGGCAAACAAGCTTAAAAACGATGATCTTATAAAACAAGCTGAAGCACATCCATCCATTAATAACCTCCTTCAACAGATTTGGCGGCTTCACACTTCTCCAAAGCTGAAAAATTTCTTGTGGAAAGCTATTTCTGTTGCACTTTCAGCAGCTGAAAGACTCACGACTAGAGGTATGCGGATTGATACAACTTGTCTTTCGTGCAACAACGTACCTGAGAGTATAAATCACATTCTCTTCTCTTGTACCTTGGCGAGAAAAGCTTGGGCTTTATCGAACTTTCCATCACCATAAGGAGGTTTCAGTGACTCTTCTATCTACACTAACATGGATTTTCTCCTTACAAGGGAAAAAGACATAGACTTACCTCTTGAAATTAGAAGAAGTTTCCCTTGGATACTTTGGAGGTTATGGAAGAACCGCAATGCTTTTTGCATTGAAGGAAAATATTATGACCCTCTTGAATCTGCACGTCTAGCCTATGAAGACTCGGAGATGTGGTTCCTATCGCAACAGATTCATCAAGAAACTGAGCACACAACTTTATCAAGGATCTCTCCCAACCAAAAGATTTGGATTCCTCCAAAACCGCCATGGGTCAAATGTAATGTATGAGCTTCCTGGAACAAACAAACAAATCTTGGAGGAGACTCATGGGTTTTAAGAAACGGCGAGGGTAAGGTCATACTTCATAGTCGCAAAGCCTTTCCTTCACTTAAATCCCTCCAAGATACTCATCTAGCGGCATTGCTATGGATGATCGAAAGCTTAAAGGCTCATAAAGCCAATAATGTTTTGATATCAGTGGAATGCTCAACCCTTGTAAAGGCGGTAAATTTTAAATCAAAGTGGCCAGCTTTCACTTTAGAAACTGCAAAGATATCTCAGACCTTAAGTGGTCTCTCTTCTTGGAAGCTAATCTCCGAAGAAAGATGCAGAAACAGAGCTGCTTTTTTGATTGCTCAAAGCGTCTCTCGCGAAAATCAGTTTATGTCATATGTCGCAGCTGGTCACCTTTCATCGCTGCAACATATTTTTGAAACAGAATCGGTTTAACTCTCTGTTTCTCCATCCTTGTTTCGTTTCTTCTCTCTGCTCTTATTATGGTTTGATTTTTTGAATAATTCCCTCTCTTTTTTGGGCTGTTGTGGTAACAGCTATGGGCCATGGGCCTGTAAAAACTTTTCTTTAAGTGAAAAAAGTCATTGTGGTGTTATCTTAACCATAATTTTCACTTTACATGAAAACATATTTTTCCTATACAAATAATGAAAATTTTACTTAATTTGATTATATACATATTAAGTACAAAATAGTTTATACATACATTATTTCTCATTTCTGAGATCGAAATAGAATATGCATGGATTACGATTCAAAATTTCTGAAAAGCTCTCATGTGCAGAGGTTTAGAACAGATAAATTTAAACATTAATTTGATGTAATTTTTCATTACCCAAGTATAGATCTACTTTCCATTATCTAGTTCATAGATCTACTATACATTTCAATTAACTAGATGTTTATAATCATGCTCTGATACCACATATAAACATGATTTACATGAACTCTAATATCTTTTGACATCTAGACTAATCACATAAAAGATCGATTAGGATAGTTCGCGGAATACCTCCATCATTGTTGAGATGAAGTCTTTGTGAACGGTTTTGTGAATGGAAGACAAATACTTGAACTTTGAGTTGGAGTTAAATCTTCTCTTCCCTTGCCTATAAACCTTTTCTTATGTGTTCTTCTTTTAGTTTGTGATCTTTAGCATGGAACAAAGGCATCTATTTATAGGTGGGCTCATTAAGTTTTGAGTGGATTAATCTCTACCATTCATCAAGATTGAGCAAGTGACAATTGTGAGAGCATAATGTTACAAGTGTTTACTAAAGATGACACATTTCGTACTGAGAGACAAGTGTGAAGTGTTAAGGAAGAAGGGTTGCTTCATATAGTGATAGATGCATATTGGCATGTGGAAGAAGTGATTTTGGAATTCTACAGTAATCTTGGTCATGTTGAGTATCATGTTGTTGCTTTGTATGTGGTGTACATTTGTAGACAGTTGTATGAATTCACTCATGACATGATCAGTTGGATGTATCTTACTCCACTTAACACTCCTTAACGAGGTGAGTATAATGTGTACATGGATGAGCCTATTTTCAATGCAGTTGTGCTCCTCTCTGTAGGCATATGAGAAGATCAGAAGTCAAAACACATGTCTCCCACAATGGCGTGATGTACAAATGGTATTGCAGCAACTGGATAGCTACCATGAACACTACTATTATGACTCAAATTCAAGCTAAATTTATTCACATAGTTGTTAATAAGAAGCAATTGAACTTTGGTTGTCTTGTGTATTAACAAATCATGGAGATTTTTGAAAATTCGACGATGCTGTCTAATAGACTTTTGTTCATGAACATCATTATCAGAAGCTCAGTTTCCAAAGAGCAGTTCCTGCGCTAAGAGGTGATAAAATATATGCAATTCTAAAAAAATGTCCTTTGATAAAGGTTCTCATGCCTCTGCTGGAGAGGAGAATTTGGCATCTATGTCTATTCATGGAGAAATCAAAAACTTAAAACGTTTGATTTATCAAATGGATATGCAGATCAAAAGTATGTTCGCTTCTCTGAATAACTTTGCTTCGATGAAGAGGATGAAGAGATGGAGAATTGAATTTTCTGTTTGTGTCTAGTTTTATATGACTGTTTTTTTACTTTGGTCTTTTCGATCGACATTAGAAATCTTTTGTCTGATTAAACTTTGACTTTTATGTTGGTTTGTAATATAGAACTTTATGGTATGTAATATGGAACCTCTTGACCAATCGAATGTGATTTTATGTTATGTTTCTAAGAATTTGTTCTTTGTGTTGCAAATGTGTTTGTGTGGTGGTGTATCTTGGTGAATTTTTCAGGTGCTTGTATGAACACAACCACATAAAAGTGGAAGATTGTAAGAACTTTAAGTTCATGCATAATCAAGACAGCAACAAGTCGTAGATGTGTGACACAGAGACTTGGCGGAAATTCCAGAATGCGTAATGATGAACAAATCAAGTGGAAGGATGAGCTACAACTTTGGTGTCAAGTCAATATTTGGGAAAAGGAAGATATGAGATTTGGATACACAGAAAAGGAAAAAGAAGGATATTCTCAAGATTTACACAAAAAGGAAATCTTGAGATTTATAAGAGCGTAAGAGACTGCTTTATTTAGGTTGAGCTTTTAGAGAGTATTGAGACAGAGAGAAGAGTAACTTAGACATTGATCATCCTCGATTGCTTAAGTTGTAAGCAAGTCGATTAAATCTGATTAGACAAAAACTATGAAAGTTTAGTTTAAAAAATATCTAATAATGGCTTTTAGGATAAGTTTATTGCACATGCTCATTGTAATACTATGGAAAACAATGATTAAATTCATGTTTGTATAACCAAGGATTACTAGTGATTAATACTATTGCCTTGTGTGTAGATTCGTAGATGTTGAGTTTGGGGTTTGTGTTCCCTTATTTAGAATAGAATGTCAAGTCAATCCTCTTAAGATTTGGAGATATTTCTAGAAACATTTCCTCTTATCATGTTGAGTTTTTTTAGGTGAGTCGGTTCCCCTTACTTATATAATGCTTCCATTTCCAGAGAGCATCGATTGTCCCTTTATCATTAAAACGACGTTTCTTTTTACCTCGAGCAAGAATCTAAACAACATGCCACTATGGTCTTTGAGCAGGGATTTTGAACCATGGGGCAGAAGATTTATTTATCCCCAACAACAAAATATGTAAGGATATAGATGCATGAACTAAATATCACGCATAAGTTACACTACGGGTGGATCTTGTTCTGTTCATATTTTAGATATAATATGAACATACAATATGCGTAAATCTAAATTATGGCTATCAATTTTTCTTGCATTTAATTTACCCTACATTTTTTTGAATATTTATTTTTTTGTTATCCTTTGTTCGTCCAAATTTAAATAGTACAAAAATAACTTTTTAACAACCACACATTAATAAGAAGTTCACTCCAACTTTATATTTACTATGCGTTTTCAAATATTTTATTTATTTCATTTTTTGCCATGTATTTCATTATTTATTTCATTTTTAATTTTTTTCTATTTTCCATCTTATAACTTTTCACACATGATAGAATTTTTGTGCCTCTAATAGATTGTGATTTTGTGTCTTAAAACTTTCTAATTATGAATTTTCTTTTCTATTTTTAGAAGCCATGTTATTTTTAGTTTAATTACTTGTTTGTATTTATATTACATTACATTGAATTCTAGCTCAAAATCAATTGGCGATGTGAGATTTATTCTCTAGCTTTTAGTTATATTGAAATATAAATCATCACTTCGAATATGACAGTTATATGACATAAAATTATTTTTAAATATCTAATTTTATATATATATATATATATATATATCTTTCAAAGTTAAATTCAAATATCATTTCCTTATGTTTATTGAACTTTAAGAATTATAGAAAAATAATTATATTAACTAATTTTATTAGCAAGTAATTGGCTACATGTTGGCTCTGTTCTTTTAGCTACCGTTGCGGTAGCGACAACAGCATAAAAAGATCTACGGTGATGAGCAAAATTATCGTGAAAGAGGTAAAATTATCGCCCAAAGTGATCACCGGAGTTGTTTATGTTGTTTATCACGAACGCTAATATGTCTAGCAGTGAGAAGTTAAAGAAGAATTGAACGCTAAACTACTCCATAGCTGCGGTTTCCCCTTTTTTTTTTGTTTTTCACCATTGATTTTTTTTATTTTTTTGGTCGCTATCGCTGATGTCAGCGTTTAGTAAAAGAATAGGGCCGTTAATTCCTATTAGCTTTTAAGTGATGAGGTTCAAAGTCTTTCTTCCCTCATTATAATATAGATTTGAATATGTCAATATGATAGTTAAATCACTCAAAAGTACTTATTAAATATTTAATATTGTTTAATATTTATATATTTATTTCAAATTAAATTATGATATTATTTATGTCTATTTTCCTTTCGTGATTTTTATTAAAAATAAATATATTAACTAGTTTTTATTTGAAATTAATTTATCACATGTTGATTCATATTGGCTTTTAAGTGATGAGGTATCACAATGGGAGAGACTAATTTTCCTCGTTATAGTATAAATATAGTATAGATACACTAAACATTTATTTTACATGTATATTCCAATATGAGATATGAAAGTCGACATATTTGAATATACTATAAGACTTTTATATTTCAAATTAGTTATATTTAAATAAATGTAAGATTTGGTTATATATATATATATATATATATATATATCAAAACACTCAACAATATTTTTGTAGTAAATTATTAGCTAAAGTAAATAATTCGATTAAACATTTTTAATATGCAAAGACAAGCACAAAATACTGACTCATCGTTATAAAAGAGAATCTTATAAAAAATGCTTATGTATCTCATTCGGATATGAATGTCAATTTGGACTTACGCCTGCGGGCATGGCCCAAATGGCCTTATGTCGAGGTGGACACTGGCAACTAAAAGTATGTCCATTTAGATAGCGGGTTTTGCCGGTTGGATCCGTGCGACTTGCTGGTAAGTCAGGTTAACCCGCAAAATTGACGGCGGCTTGCAAATGACCGCAGAAGGAGAAAGCCATACACTGTGTATCAGTGTATCTTAAGCATTTCGTTGATGTCTTGATGATTTCTCATTTGTTTTAGTTCTTTAATTCAAGATTTCACCTCAATCAGCAAAGAAATTTGATTCTACCAGTGCCAGAAATAAATTCTTCAGAGATTTAGTGGTTAGGCTTGTAGAGACTCAGGGCGATATCTCTGGCCAGATGCTCATCGACGACTTCTTTGTTGTGTTCTTCACCAGGTCCTTCAACAGCTTTGGAGACATCATCTGACGAGCTCCATACAAATCTAGGGATCATGACATTACAACCATCTCTAAGAGCTTAACAAAACTCGATCTCTCAATCTCATGATGACTATCTCATCCAATCCGAGATTAGTAGCTTGGAATGGTAAGATTGAATCTGTTTTCAGAAAAAATGTTTGTATTCTTAATTCTACATAATCTTGGTATTGATGTGATTTTCGACAAGAACAACAAAGTTTTTTGTTGTTATGTACTTATATTTTGGACAAGCAAGTTCTTCTTTTGATTTCCTCTTGAAGCATTGGCTCAATTGGTTGAGGGAGTTCCAAGCGAAGGTCTGCTTAAGTTTTTAAAAGCTAATTTTGATGCAAGAGAAGTTCGATAAGTATCGGGAAGAAGTTAGTGATATTTTTGTAATAACTACTGTCTTTGATCCATGGTTGAACCTTACAATTGCATAATTTTATTTTGGGAAGCTTGATGTGAGTTCCTATCAAGCAAAGATGGAACACTTACGCCATAAACTTTGTCTTTTTTAAATCATATGACAAAAACGTGAGGTCTCCATCGTCATCTACTAAGCCACGAAAATCATAGAGTCGCATCATATGTGGCTAATGGAGGGAAAATAGGGAGTTTTAAGAATTATGTTGTAAGTACTTTCTCTTATTCTTAATTATATAGCGTGATATTAAAAAATGTTGTTATTAATTTTTTTGTTTTGCTTTAGGGTTTCTTTGCCTCGCAAAATTGTAGTGCTGCTGTTAGTGGGAAATTTTCCCTGCAAGTGTATCTTGATAAACCGCCATTTAACATAAGAAATTTTGAGAGTATGCAGTATTGGAAAGATAACTCTTGTAGATTTGGTGAGTTTTCTTCAATGACTTTCGATGTGCTTAGTATTACTATCATGACAGTAGCTTTGGACTCCTCTTTTAGCATTGAATCTTGCATCCTCAACAAGTACAAAAGTCGTCTACTACCCAAGAACGTTTAAGCTTTGATATGCACTCACAATTGGCTAAAAGCATTTGAAGCATATGAAAATGGTAAAAAAATCATCTTAAAACTTTCACACTTATTTTATTATGATTTAGTAATTTCACTAACTTTACTTATATATGCATATGATGTATTTGAAGGTGAGGCACTTCCATATTTTGAATCCATTACTAACAATGAAGATGAAGATGAAGACGAAGGTTAATGAAGAAATAAATTCGAGTTTTTATTCTTTTTTACTGGATTTCAACTTTTTTAGGATAAGAATTTTCTTTGAGTTTTCATGAATAATTGTTTTATTTTGATTTGGTTTAAATTTGGTGATGATTTGCTTAACCGATAGTAACAAAAATGATCTTAACAAAGATAAATTATAGGTCTTAACAAAATACAAAAACGATCTTTTTACATATGTCGATGATAAAAAGCTCGAACCATATATCATTTGTCATTTTTTTCCTAGTTATCAATTGAAGTATTGACTAGTTATTTAATTACATAATTTTTGCAACATTTTTTGTTTTCTATTTTAAGATTTAAACAACTATGAAGAATTTTCAGCGAAAAATGAGACTTAAACCTTTTAACTGAATATTTTCTTGTATTTTTTTACATTTATTGTTCCAAATGTGGTTGAATAGCAAGGAATACCATAAAAACAGAAGCTGTGTTGTTTTTCAACGAGTGGTTCCTTATTTGAGCTCATTGTTTTTATCAAATTTGAGTTGTTCGTATCATTTTTACCAAACGAGATAAGACCGCGGGTCGGCCGCCGAAGCCATGCAAAACAGGGGGTGGGCATGGGTGTTAATTTTCGGACTGCCCTTGCCGCGGTCCGAACCGCGTGGACACTGAGGAAAAAAAACTCGTCGCGACTTGGGTTATTCGGACGTGGGCGTACCAAGTTGACATCACTACATTAAAAAAACCTTCAACAAAAAAGTGGTGCAAATAGAGTAATTTTAAGTTTGAAAGAATAAAAGTCTTTTCTTGAAAAAGATATTAAGGGTTGTAATGTTCTTAACCAAATATACGCGTTCAACAATTCTAGGCAATAATTTAAGCATATGTTAAAATGTATTTATCTCTAATCGCATGTATTTACTATCACATTTAATCTGCCATAATATTTATTGTAGTCTCCAAAACAATTAGACTCTAATGTCTTGGGTTAGTAGCAGGGCCGACATGTTGGTAATTTATGCCTAAAGCCCAACTCAAATTGATGCTCTTACAAAAAAACAAAAAAGGGTTTAAATAAAAGAAAGAAGAATTGCAAATAGTGTGGTTCAAACCATGGACTAGAATGAGAGAACATAGACCTCAAACCACTACACCACATAAATTTTTTTTGTAATTGATGCCCCTAAAAAGAATATAAAAACGGCGTCTAAAGCAAGGCTTTACCTACTTTAACCCAGGGTCGGCCCTGGTTGGTAGCTACCAATTAAAATCGCACTCATACCTCACGTACATGAAGATAACAGAGAACACAAAACAAAGCGCTTACATCTATCCACAAATTTATGGACAATGTGAGGAAATAAATGTTTATTAATTGCAAAGTTTAGCATCAAATCGTATAGGTTCTTCCGGTTTCATGGCAAAAGATGTAAGATTGAAGAAAGGGAAATGGAGGAATCGATTCTATCAAAGATATTGAGCGAAAGAGAAAAGAAAAGAAAATGAGAATAATTTCTTCATTCATTAATGGTAAAGTTATTGTACAAGCTGTATATACAAGTACACTTAGCTTCAAATCACTAACTAGATAATCATACTTAACAAACTAACAAACTTGTATATATGTACACATAATCACACTCTCTCACATATGCTAATACACCCCCCCCCCTCAAGTCTTTGAAGATCAACCTGGATTTAGACTTAAGAGGCTTGAAACTAACATCTTTTGAAGGAGATTATAGAACGATCATGGATGTAAAGCTTTTGTGAGAATATATGCAAGATGGTTTGTTGTGGAAACATGCAGAACTTTGAGAAACCCAAGCTTGACCTGCTCTGTTGTCATGTGACAATCAATCTCAACATGCTTAGTCTTCTCATGGAACACTGAATTTTTGGCAATGACATGGCATATTTATTATCACATAACAACTCAGCTGAAGTATTGACCTGAATATGCAAAGCATTAAGGATCTGCTGCATCCAAATTAAATAACAAGTAGTTAAGGTCATACTTCGATATTCTGCTCAGGTACAAATTATACTTATTGTGCCATGTTTCTTTGATTTTCATGTTATCAAAGGCGTGCCAAGATAAACAAATATTCACAAATATATCTCTATGTAGATCAGAACATGCATCCCAATTTGTATATAAAAAAAAGCATTAAGATAGACATCTAATTTGCTGCATAGAAGAGACCCATGCAAGGATAAGGCTTTATGTATATGAGTATCCTTTTAGCTACTTCAAGATGTATATCAGTTAATGCAGAGAGAAATTGACTTAGATTATTGACTGCATATGTGATGGTTGGCCGAGTAATTGTCAAATATAATAGTCTTCCTATAAGCTCTCTGTATGTAGTTGCATTATCCAAAGATATGCTAGAATCTTTATTCAAGTGAACATTTCGATCTAGAGGCACTGAAAAAAGCTTGGTGGTTAAGAGACATGTGATTTCTAACAAATCCAAAGCATATTTCCTCAATTTCACTTGATTTTCTAGTTATATCTAGACCTAAGAAGAACTTAGGATAACGCTTGGATCTTTTATCTTGACCTTTTTATGCAGTATCCGTTTCAACTCTTCAACAAATTTTCCACAATTCCGAACTATTAAGATATCATTAACATATACTAGAAGTGTAAGAAAGGTTGATCAAGTTACCTTGACAAACAAAGTACTGTCTGAATACATCAGCTATATTAAGAACTTCATAACATGACTTTTGTATTGAATGTTTCCCACAATGCACATACATTGCATTCACATTTCCAACATGCGAATACAGGAAGATGAACATAGTTCTTATATTCTTCCCAAAGTGTTACTAACTCTGTATAATAGGTGCTCACATCCATCGAACCTTGCTGAAGTGCACTAAGATGTTATTCTATCTCAAATACCCGTGGAGCATCATCTTGATTAAAGCAACACATAAGATTTTTCAAATCAATTCAACAGTAGACATGAGAAGGAGACTCTGGCCTATCTTCTTATAAATTGAGTTCATTTATCAGGTTGTTACCATATCATTATATCTACACCAAGATCCATACCCCCTACTAGTCTCTATAGGTTTAGAGATTGTACCATCAATGTAGCTAAGCTTGTTTTTCCCGTTGAGAGCTATACGAAGCGATCGTCTCCATGCCTGAAAACTTGCATCAATCATCAGTTGATTGTAGAATAATACCAAGCCGACATGACTTGTGTTTTGTAGGAAGTATAGATTATCATATTGATCTTTAGATTGGCGATTTGACTTCACCGAAACTACCATCAGAGGTCGTATTTGAGAAGTAGAACTCATTCTTCAATCTATTTGCGAAAAAATGGGTAAAAGAAAAGAGAATTTGTGTCGTAATCGAAGATATAAAAAGAATCTATCACATATTAATCTAAGTTAAAGAAGGTAAATTGAGTCTAACGAAAATTGATATGTGCATATTTTACATGCATTAGATTTACATTTGCTAGATTTTAAATTCATCTTCTTACATATTTGTATATAATCTCATCATACTTGCTTAGTTTTCATTCGTAGGTGTTCTAGAGTCCATTTGCAAAGGTTTGGGTATTTTGCATCGCAATTTGTATGTTTTGTGTCTTATTTAACTTATAATGGAATATAGAGTTAAGGAATGCATTTGAGATTTGGAAAGAATGCAATTGGAATGAATGAAAGTGAAAAGTTAACCCCAATACCCTAAACATTGGATCATAACGTATGGATGCCATCCAGTTCTTGGATCAAGCTCATCATCTAGGAAAAGATAGGAAAATGAGTTAACTTCGATTTAGTGCTGGTCTCAAGACATTCAGAGCTACGGTTGAAGAGTTATAGAGGAAATACCAAATAAGTGCATGCTGTCAAAAACCCACCGACCTGCACCATCGACCAGCATTTCCCGCCGTGCAAACCAGAGAGATCTGGAGATCGGCATCGACCAACACCATAGGGAAGTGCTGCCCGTCGTAAGAACCAGAGAGATCTGCAGGATTTCCTCGACCTGCACCATCGAGCAGTTCTGCTCCTGTACGAATTTTATGCCTATAAATACTCTCTTATGTTCAATGTAAACCCTAAACTATCTAAGCCTTTTTTTCTCTTAGAATTTTTGAGTTAATTTTAGTTGATTTAAGATCTAAAACAAGTTGTAATCACACCTTTTTTTTTATCCTCTTAAGTTTCTAATGCATTTGATGTCTCTTTAATTCTTGTTTTTCATTGTTCTTCATGTGTTCCTCGAAGTTTCTTCTTTTCTTGAAAGTTTGGATTTTTATTGCATCTTCATAAGTTTATTGGCATTCAGTAATCTTATCTCATCTCATCTCATCATCTACTCTTATTCAAACATTTATCATCAAAAGCAACAATCTCTTGGTTTTACCTGGTTTTTAGTAAGTAGTCTTTAGTTGGATCATAGGTTAGGCTAGATTAACTTGATTTAATGGTTGAATGATGATAGTTTAGGTTGTATTTGTTACATCCTTCATATTTGATTGTGCTAAATGCTAGATTAGGCTTGGAAAAGTCATTCTATACTTAGTGCACTTGATTACCTGGAAGGTATTCGATGAAATGCTTGAATCAATCTTATGTGAGCTTTACATGTCTAGCCATTGAGAATTGATAATTAGGGTGTTTAGTGAATTAAACGTACTTGTTATTAACGCTCATTAATCATTTGATTGATATTGGGAAATTTGTCTGATTATGTCGTTAATAAAGTGATTAATGCTATGGAAATGGATTAGTCATATTTGTGAGTTCCATGATCTAGGATGGTGTTTAATCCAATTTTTGCATCTTTGTTTGATTGTTAATTCATCCTCGTGATAGTTAGACACATGGTCAAATGCCTTTTTATCTTTTTTTCTTCTTGTGCTTTGTTCTTTACGTTTATTATCCCCTAACTTAGTAGTTCCATTCACCTTATTATATATTGTCTTAGCTTAGGGATTTTTTTTCAATCCTAGTGCTTGAATCTTTAGCTTCTTTGGGTTCGACCTTGAAATGCTATAACACATTCTCATGCTCTTGCGGTTTAGCGAGTTGTTAGTCGATTAAGGTCTTAGAAATTTAAAACTTGAATTGAATAATCGCTAATGAAATTCTCTCTATCACATAAGAATCTAAAAAATTATTTGAAGAATCGAACTACGATATGAATGAAGAAGATAGCAAAATCAGATACCAAACTTCGAATCGATTCGCTTATTTGATTCATGAATCGAAGGTTGAAGATACGCCAAGCTGAATTGAGCTCAACAATGGGAGCGGTAGAAATTTGTGTGCTTTGATATCAAGACTATTGAGAGAAAGAGAAAAATGAGAATAATTTCTTCATTCATTGTAAAGTTTGAATATAAGCCTCTTTATATAGAAACACACTTAGTTTCTAATTATCAACTAACTAACCATACTTAACAATATAATTAAATACTTAAATGTACACGTAATCACACACTCTCACATGTGCTTATAGACTCCAATTAAAAGAGTTTTTCTCCGCAAGTTTATGAAACGTTATAAACTTTCTTTTTTCAATGTACATGTGGCAATCTGGTGTCGATGTGGCATAAAGTGGTTGGTTTATAGTGGTGTGTAAATTACTTGATATGGACAACTCGAGAAGTTTCAAACATGTACTTTTGTATTGTAGATTTTTTCGGTCAAATATGTTATATTTCATCTTTAACTAACACATATTGTTCTTCTTAAGTATAAATGTTATCCTTGATCTCACAAAAAATATAATATTGGTCGCCCCATAAAATTAATATTAGATCTAAAGTTTTAAAAAATTTATAGTGATGTAGATATTCATGTTTAAATTGGTTCATTTTGACTTTTGTATTTAATCTTATTACCCTGGACGCGTGAAAAATGATTTTTTTAAAACGAGTTTCTAAAATAATTGTTATTAATAAAGAAATATTTTCTCAAAAAAACTTTGGCATGTAAATGAAAATATTATCTATTTGTAACTAATTAAAATTTTACGGTTTTTCTATCTCTAAAAAGAATTTTTAATTTGTTATTAATATTCATACACGCGTGTATTTATTTGTCATTATGTATACTAAAATATAAAATTCTACAATACTTTAAAATAAATGCGTATTGATTTTAATATAGAATATATTGTGAGTATTTAAGATATAATATCTTTAATATACCTAATATAATATAAAATTTTATACTCGTCCTAAATATATAGACAAAAAGAATACCTATGAAAAATTCATGGAAATTGATCAGCTTTAAAAGAATCCAAATTTCTAACCTCTAATATTTAATTATAATTTTTATTTTGATTTGTAACTTGATACTTAAAACTTAAATTCCATTCATGATATTTTATATTTCGAATAAAATTTTGATGGAGATGTCTATTAAGTTCCCTTTTCTAAACATACCGCAACTATTTTAAATATGCGTAAATACAAAATAAATTTCTAAATGTAAGAAAATATTTAATAGGAAAAGTTCACAAATATTTTTTAAAAGATTGGAATTTTTATGCATGATATTAAATGCTTTAAAAGATTGGAATTTTTATGCATGATATTAAATGCTTTAAAAGATTGGAATTTTTAGATCACAAGCAACAATCTCTTGGTTTTACCTGGTTTTTAGTAAGTAGTCTTTAGTTGGATCATAGGTTAGGCTAGATTAACTTGATTTAATGGTTGAATGATGATAGTTTAGGTTGTATTTGTTAGATCCTTCATATTTGATTGTGTTCAATGCTAGATTAGGCTTGGAAAAGTCATTCTACACTTAGTGCATTTGATTACTCAGAAGGTATTCGATGAAATGCTTGAATCAATACTATGTGAGCTTTACATGTCTAGCTAATGAGAATTGATAATTAGGGTGTTTAGTGAATTAAATGTGCTTGTTATTAACGCGCATTAATCATTTGATTGCAATTGGGAAATTTGTCTGATTATGTCGTTAATGAAGTGATTAATGCTATGGAAATGGATTAGCCATATTTGTGAGTTCCATGATCTAGGATGGTGTTTAATCCAATTTTTGCATCTTTGTTTGATTGTTAATTCATCCTCGTGATAGTTAGACACATGGTCCAATGCCTTTTTATCTTGTTTTGTTCTTTGCGTTTATTATCCCCTAACTTAGTAGTTCCATTCACCTTATTATCTATTGTCTTAGCTTAGGGAAATTTTTTTCCAATCCTAGTGCTTGAATCTTTAGCTCCTTTGGGTTCGACCCTAAAATGCTACAACACATTTTCGTGCTCTTGCGGTTTAGTGAGTTGTTAGTCAATTAAGGACTTAGAAATTTAAAATTTGAATTGAATAATCGCTAACGTAATTCTCTCTATCACATAAGAATCTAAAAAATTACTTGAAGAATCTACCTACGATATAAATGAAGAAGATAGCAAAATCAGATACCAAACTTCGAATCGATTGGCTTATTTGATTCATGAATCGAAGATTGAAGATACGCCGAGCTGAATTGAGCTCAACAATGGGAGCGGCAGAAATTTGTGTGCTTTGATATCAAGACTATTGAGAGAAAGAAAAAAATGAGAATAATTTCGTCATTCATTGTAAAGTTTGAATATAAGCCTCTTTATATAGAAACACACTTAGTTTCTAATTATCAACTAACTAACCATACTTAACAATCTAACTAACATACTAACAAGCTTAAAATGTACACGTAATCACACACTCTCACTTGTGCTTATAGACTCCAATTAAAAGAGTTTTTTCTGCGAGTTTATGAAACGTTGCAAAATTCCTTTTTTCAATGTACATGTGGCAATCTCGTGTCGATGTGGTATAAAGTGGTTGGTTTATAGTAGTGTGCAAATTATTTGATGTGGATAACTCTAAAAGCTTCAAACATATACTTTTTGTATTGTAAATTTTTTTTCGGGTCAAATATGTTATATTACATCTTTAACTCACACATATTGTTCTTCTTAAGTATAAGTATTGATCCTTTGATCTGACAAAAATATAATATTGGTCGCCCCATGAAATTAATATTAGATCTAAATTTTTAAAAAGTTTATAGTGATGTAAATATTCATGTTTAAATTGGTTCATTTTGACTCTTGTATTTAATCTTAATACCCTTGACGCTTGAAAATTATTTTTTTTAAACGAGTTTCTAAAATAATTGTTATTAATGAAGAAATATTTTCCCAAAATATCTTTGGCATGTAAATGAAAATATTATCTATTTGTAATTAATTAAAATTTTACGGTTTTTCTATCTCTGACAAGACTTTTTAATTTGTTATTAATATTCATACACGCGTGTATTTATTTGTCATTATGTATACTACAATATAAAATTCTACAATACTTTAAAATAAAGGCATATTGATTTTAATATGGAATATATTGTGAATATTTAAGATATATTATCTTTGAATATAAGTAATATAATATAAAATTTTATGCACACTCTAAATATATAGACAAAAAGAATACCTATAAAAAATTCATAGAAATTGATCAGTTTTAAATGAATCCAAATTTCTAACCTCTAATATTTTAATATTTAATTATAATTTTTATTTTGATTTGTAACTTGATACTTAAAACTTAAATCTATTATTCAACCGATTGATGATACCATTTCTATTATTCATGATATTTTATATTTCGAATAAATTTTTGATAGAGATGTCTATTAAGTGCCCTTTTTAAACATACCACAACTATTTAAAATATGCGTAAATACAAAATAAATTTCTAAATGTAAGAAAATATTTAATAGGAAAAGTTCACAAATCTTTTTTAAAAGTTTGGAATTTTATGCATGATATTAGAGTATGTTAAGAAATTTTTCAGAATATCATCTTGATGTTTACAAATCAAGACCTCACATGATTTAATTGACAAGATAGTTAGAACCAAAAACATATAATTAAAATTTTTAATTTTTCATGCCTAATCCTTATCCAAATGCTAGGTAAAAAATAGTTGTAAATCCAAAATATAATTGAAAATTATTTCTTTTTACTGAAATGTAATTGAAAAAAATATTTATAGATTTACCTTTAAAGTAACGTCCCTAAAAGTAGAAGATCTGTAATGAGATTTGTTTCATAAATGTTTTTGTTTTGTTTTGTTTGAAGATTTCCCTGTTCCAGTTGTTAAATAAAATATTTAAGGCCATATAATAAATTCAATTATCCTAAAAAGGACCATAGAATAAACTTTAAAACTTGTGTGAAAAATAAAATAAAATATTTAAAATTCTTGACTAAAAAGAAAAAAACTTAACTATATTTGCCTATCATAGTTTTCTATATAAATAGCTTAAGTAGTAGTTAATATATTTTGTATGTTTTATTTCATTTGGGTTGAGAACGAAACAAAATGGATTCTAGTCATGATGATAGTTCAAGCGATGAACGTGGTACTTCCGTCGACACCAACAACAGTGAGGATTCGAAGATTTACCATCGCCACTCTAATTATCAGATTCAAAGGCTTGAAGCGTAAGATCTTTATTTAATTTTTTGTTGTTCTTTAAAAATTAATAATAGCCTCTTAAATACTAATTAATGTTTTGTTAATTAATTGATTTAAGATACTTCAAGGAATGTCCTCATCCAGATGATTTGCAGCGACGCAATTTGGGTGAAGAGCTGAACCTAAGACCAAAACAAATCAAATTTTGGTTTCAAAACAAAAGAACACAAGTTAAAGTAAATTTTTATTTGGCTCTACTTTTCATATTATATAGCAAATAATTCAATTTAACTAAACAAACTAATTTTTACCACTAGTGATAGTTTTCTTTGTTGATATTATTGTCTTTTTTGCCGTTCTTTTAACCGTGGAATTTACTCGAAAATTGCATATTACAAAACTTAGTTATAATTTTTTATTTTTTTTTATTGTAGACTCTAAATGAAAAAGCAGATAATGCAGCACTTAGAGAAGAGAACCAAAAAATAAGACGTGAGAATGAAATAATGCATGAAGCATTAAAGAGTGTGGTTTGTGTTCCATGTGGTGGTCCTCCTCCTGGGAAAGAAGAACGTGAACGCTGTCTCCAAAAACTGCGTTTAGATAACGTCTTTCTCAAACAAGAGGTGCGTTCTCATGCAAATACTCTTCCAGGGAAAATCAAATTTGTGTTTTTTTTTTCAAATTAATATTTCACAATATTCACCAATTATTGTGTGGTTAAATGGATCTCTAAATTCTAACACTAAAAAGCGAATTTAGTTATTGTTCAATTTAATTTTCTTTGGATCGGAACATCAACCTGTAAATTACACAAATTGGCACAAAGCCTTTACCTCAGTAAAATTATACTCCTTCCGCCTCCGTTTTAATTTTGCTTGACAAAGAGCGTCGTTTTACATTTTTGATACAAATTTATAAGCGAAATTCTGATTTTAATATTACTGTTTTAATGTATCAATTGGAGAAATAATTTATTTTTAAGAATTAATGAAGGACAAATAAGACTTTTCAAAAAAAAAATTTAATATGTGTGAAAATGTTATAATAACACTTTTATGAAACAGATGGAGTATTGATCTTTTAAGATGAGTACAAGTTGTCTTTTCCCGAACATAGTCGTTTTTTTGTTTCTGTTTAAGTTGTAAATAAGTTCGTTTTAATTATTAAACTTCGTAATTGAACTTTAAATTCGTTAAAAAATATTACTTTTATGGTAGTATTTAAAAAAAAAATCGTCTATTTAATTGTCTTCAATTCAACTACGTCAACCTTCACGATTCTACGCTTATATGAAAATATGAAATACTTTATTTCTTTTTTGGTTTTATAAACTATATTTATATATGATTATTTTCTTATTAAGGATCGTCTTTACATCGAAAATAAATTAAGTGAATATTATTTTTGATAACAACGTACACTGTACGAAATTAAAAATTCAGGTAGTAATTGGATACTAGCATCAGTACAACCACTAGTAACTAGTTTATCTTGGTAACTAATATTTTTGTTGGTAAACAAAATATCGTCTATTTAATTGTTTTCAATTCAACTACGTCAACTCTCGCGATTTGTGAGTTTATACGATAATATTATAGTTATTCCTTTTTGCTTTATAAAATAAATTTATATATGATTATTTTCTTATTAAATATCGTCTTGACATTAAAGATAATATTATTTTTGATAACCACATACATTTTGAGAATTGAAAATTCGGATAGTAATTGGATATTAGCATTTGTATAACCATTAGTCTAGTTTGTAAACTAAAAAATTGAATTTCAGCGTGACAGGCTTGCAAGTATCGTAAACAGGCAAGGAGGCCAGTCAATAGCTAGCGTGGACTCCCTAACCTCGGGTGGTGGCCCATCATCGTACGCATCAACCTCCATTAACCGTCCTGCCTTGTATGGAACCTCTCCTAACCATCTCCTCGAGCGACCAAGCTTGTTAAGAGGACCATACACTCGTGAACACAACAGCACCACCCAACCGCCTCAGTCGCGAAAACCGCTAGAAATGCAGCATTTTCAACCGCTAACTCAAATGGAGAAGATGATGCTAGCTGAAACTGCGGCCAAAGCGGTGGCAGAGGTTGTGAGACTGATTGAAATTGAAGAACCAATGTGGTATAGGTCATCTATCGATGGTAGACTTGTCATTGATCAAGAGAACTATGAGAAACTGTTTACGAGGATTACACATTTCAAGAGCCCAAGTCCTCGTATCGAGTCTTCTAAGGATGTTGTGGTCGTTCCAGTGGATGCTAGAAACTTGGTCGCCATGTTCTTCGATACGGTACGCACCATTTTTTTATACTCGAACGTCAACAAATTAATGAAATATTAATCATCCAAAAATGAATTATTGTTTACTTTTTATTTTTTACTAGATAGCATATATGCTCTTTTTAATAAATTTTAATTTATATATATCCCTCTCAAATACTTAAATTTTTTTAAAAAATATTGAAGGAGAAATGGGCGAGGCTTTTTCCAACAATTGTGAACGAAACTAAAACGATTCATGTGCTGGAACCCATGGACAGAGAAAGACCAAATTTCTCTAAATTGGTATGAATGTTTAAAAATTTTCCTTTTAGTTTTTTTCTTTTTTCAACTGTTTGAGTTATGTATATATGTGATGTAAAATATATAACTTGATACATACATAAAAAAAAATATTAGATGTATGAGGAACTGCACATATTGTCACCATTGGTGCCACAAAGAGAGTTTATGATCCTAAGATGTTGCACACAAATGGAAGATGATGTTTGGGTGATTGCTGACGTGTCATGTCATATGCCAAACTTTGACTTTGAGTTTACGACTTCGACTTGCTCCAAGCGTCCCTCCGGTTGTCTCATCCAAGCCTTGCCCAATGGTCACTCTAAGGTCTCTCTATATATAATTATTTATTCTAAATAGTTTACATTATTGTATAGGTCAATTGAATTTTTTTGAGAATTAAAACTATATTCGATGGACAAAAAAATAACAAAAAAGAGAATAAAAATGGGCAGGTGACATGGATGGAGCATGTGGAAGTAAATGATAAAGTGAAGACACATAGGCTTTACAAAGACCTTTTATGCGGCGGTTCCGGCTACGGAGCTCGCCGTTGGACGGTTACTCTTGAGAGGATGTGCCAGAGGCTTTCTCTCTCCTCCATTTCTGTCTTCCCCACCACCGACTACGGCGGAGGTACTTTTACTTATACCTCTACTATACTATAAGACATTAAACCTATTCGGATCAATAAAAATTTATTTATAAAATTTTAAGTTTTATATAATTTTTTTGTTGTAGTTGTGAAAACAATAGAAGGAAGAAGAAGCATCATGAACTTAGGAGAAAGGATGTTGAAGAACTTTGCATGGATACTGAAAATGTCTGAAAAATTCGATTTTTCGCAACTGTCTGAAACAAACAACAGTGGAGTTAGGGTTTCGGTGAGGACAAACACAGAGGCTGGTCAACCGTCAGGTCTCATAGTCTGCGCAAGTTCATCTTTGTGTCTGCCTCTCCCTCCTATCCAAGTCTACACTTTCTTTAGGAATATCGAACTCCGTCACCAGGTATGGCTTGATTGTGGAAATCAATAATTCTAATTTAATTAGGCTTCTGTAATAATACAATATGTCCAAATTTTCGCATTTTTTTAATTCTTAATTAACAAGAATTCTAATGTTTGGATAAAAGTGGGATGTTCTCTGCCATGGAAATCCAGCGGTTGAGGTTGCTCGATTTGTTACTGGAACAGACCATAAGAATTCTGTGACTCTTCTCCAGGTATACTCTTTACTGAAATCCTTATGATTTTAACAGCACATAATATCTAATTCTTTCTTTAAATTTATCATATCTAACATTTCAATAGGGATCTTATAAACTGCAATAATCCATGGATCGAATCATAGTTAGTCTTGAAATTTGCATATTTTTGAAAGATCGCATTTGATATACGAAAAATAGATTGATTTTACATATTTTTTCTGGATCTTAAAACTACATTTTAATAAAATTAAGAACGGCAAGACGATGCTTGTTCGTTTTGGACTTAAGACCGGCTCTGGACGCAGAAGTGAATACATCTGACCGATCGGTTAAGCTCATCAACAGACAATTATCAAAACAGTGATATATTTGATTAAAATTTTCTCAAATAATCGAACATTTTCATTTCTTTCATTTTCAACCTAATCCACGTTTGTCTTTTCACGGAAGCTCACTACAATTTGAAGTATTTGATGTTGCTTTACTTTGATAGTTATTTTTTTCCTTCCAAATAACTAATGTTGGTTTGTTTGCATATGTATAGCCTACAAGTGCAACGGAGCCTAGTGAGATGATGATACTACAAGATGGCTTCATTGATGCATTAGGAGGTATGGTTGTCTACGCTCCGGTGGATCTAAACACAGCCTACGCCGCCATTTCAGGCCAAGCCAATCCTGCCACCCTTCCCATTCTCCCTTCCGGTTTCATCATCTCCCGTGACGGCCGTCCCTCCGCCGCCGAGCTCAAAGGTGACCGCGACTGTTGCACTACGCTCCTCACGGTGGCTTTCCAGATACTTGTCTCTGGTCCAAGTTACTCTAGCGAGCTCAACATGCAAGAATCTACCGCCACAGTTGATACCTTGATTAGCTCCACCGTCCAAAGGATTAAAGCTATGCTTAACTGCGACGATGGATCTTCATCAGCGAGAGTTTGATTTTGAGTAAACCAGTTTCACAAATCAACAACTCTTTGGTTTTCTAGAGTGTTTCTTTTTTTTTCAAATAAAGTGAGAAGAATCTTCTCCTAGGACTCTCTGTTGAGCCGTCTATTTCATGTTTTTTGGGTTTCGACTAAACTTTATGTTAAATGCTTTATAATAATTTCTAAGGTAGAATCCTTAGATCGATAAACAGAGTTATGTTGTTTGTTGGCATGTTTGTTTTGTGAGTATGGATTTGGAATCACATAAAGGCCCATCAACTCAAGTTAAACAAAATCCATCCGTAGAGCTTCTTCCTCACAAGAAGACAAATAATACAAAATACAAAAGCAGAGACGATAGAAGAAAGATGGAAAGTGAGTTCCTCAACAACAGATTTGATTCTCTGATGTTAAAAGAGATTGTCAGCTGTGAAGACTAAGGATAAGATCAAAAACGATAAATATTTTTCTTAGTTCAAAAACGATAAATATTGTTCTTAGCATCTTTATATATGCAACATTGTATCATATGTATTCAACATACTGAAATCACAATAAAAACAGAGTAAAAGCAAAGTATTTCTTAAATTTCTTCATGGTATCAACTTCCAAATCCTTAACAGGTCCTTCGATAGCGGAAACTCGTGATTCTTATCCCTTTCCTCTAATATCCATGTTGCTAATTCAGTAACAATAAAACTTCGCGATAGCAACTATCTCTTGTGGAAAGTCCAAGTCGAGTCTCTGCTTCGCTCCTAAAAACATCTTAACTTCGTCAATTGTCAGATTCTGCAGCCTCCGGCAATCCTAATCTCTGCAAATACTCAACAACTGACGCAGGTCCCAAACCCTAATTACGAAAGTTGGATTTGTACAGATGAGCTCATAAAATCATGGATTTTTGGTACTTTAACAGAGGAAGTAGTGGGCTACATTCACGGTCTCTCCACTTCTCATGAAGTATGGGTTACTTTGACTGACAATTTCAACAAAAGCTCAATATCTCGAGAATTTGAGTTGAAACGCCACATACAGCTAATGAATATCCAAGGAAAGGATTTTTCAGCTTATTGTCGAGAATTCATTGCGTTTCAAAAGAAAGTTGAGAATCAGTTTGGTACAAAAATAAAAAAGTTTATGTATGTCGTCACGTTATATTTGATGAAGAAGTGTTGCAATTTAAAACAAGATATCAGTCTATGATTACATAAAATTTCACAACATTTCTTCAATCATGGTAGAAATCCTCTCCACCAACATCATCTACACCTCCAGAACCCTCTTCTCATAATCTTCAAGCTCTTCCTCCTCTAACAACCACAGAACAAGCTGCTCCAATCTTAGACCCTAAATCTGCAACCATTATAAATTCAAAGACAGAGAGTGAAATTAATGAATCTGAGCAGCTTAAAGAAGAACATATAGATGCAACACCACCTTTAGTCCAAGATAATGCTCATCCTATGACGACAAGGTCTAAAACTGGAATACACAAGCCAATCACAAGGTACGTACTTCTTACCTCTAAAACTGTAATAGAGGGGAAAAAATCGCTTCATCAATGAAGCATCCAGGTTGGAATCAAGCAGTTTTAGATGAAATGCAGAGGATACATATGCTCAAGACATGGTCTCTGGTTCAACCCAAAGAAGAAATGAACATCTTGGGATGCAAGTGTGTCTTTAAAACTAAGCTTAAAGCTAACAATATTATTGAGAAGCTAAAAGCTCGACTTGTGGCAAAGGGTTTTGTTCAAGAAGAGGAGCTTGAGTATTTAGAAACGTTCAGCCCGATTGTCCGCACAGCAACTATCCAGACGGTATTGGATATAGCTACAACAAAAGATTGGACTATCAAACAATTAGACGTCTCGAGTGCTTTCCTTCACGGAGAGTGACAAGAACCAATCTACATGCTCCAACCTCCGGGTTTCATTGATCCCGACAAGCCATCTCATGCATATCGCCTTACCAAAGCTCTATATGGACTTAAACAAGCGCCTAGAGCCTAGTTCGACACATTCAACCACTTTCTAATTTAGTATGGTTTCAAATGCAACAAAACATATCCTTCTTTATTCACTTATCACCATAACATGAATAACTTAGTACTCCTTCTATACGTCAGTGATATGTTACTCACCGGAAGTGATCAGCTCCTTCTCAATGACCTCCTTGCTGCTCTCAACATCAAATTCTCAATGAAGGATCTCGGGCCACTGCACTATTTCTTGGGCATAGAGAAAAAACAACACCAGAACAGTCTGTTTCTCTATCAATATGCTTACGCCAAAGATATATTGTATCAAGCGTCAATGGAAGATTGTAATCAATGCCGACTCCTATTCCACAACACACAGAGAAAACTGATTTTGAGCTATTTCCAGAACTTACATACTTCATAAGTATCACCGGAAAGCTTCAGAATCTAAGGATCACTCGTCTTGACATTCAATACGCGGTTAACTTCGTATTTCAAAGAATGCACGCTATGACTATGAACGACTTTCACACTCCTTAAACATGTTCTCATATATGTTAAAGGTACGATGCACTTGGGACTTCATCTAAAGAAGCACTCTGATATGATTCTCTCAGCCTACAATGACGCTGACTGGGCTGTTGCAAAGAGACCCGTCGTTCCACCACTGGATTCTGCATAATGTTAGGTCCAATCTTGGTCGACAAAAAGGTAAAAAAACGGTTGCATGATCTCCTACAGAAGCAGAGTATCACACTCTCACCGAGGCTACCAAAGAAAGCACGTGGAACACATCTCTGCTGCGTGATCTTGGAATCCAATAGTTTCAACTTACATTGCTCTGATGCGATAATCTCTCGTCTGTATACCTCTCCACAAATCCAGCTCTCCATAAAAAGTCAAAAAACTTTGCAACCGATTATCATTACATTAGAGAATAAGTGGGGCTGGGTTTAACTGAGACAAAACATATTCCCACAACCGAACAGCTCGTCGACATCTTTACCAAACCTTTGTCGAGGAGACTGTTTCTGGAGCTCAGAACCAAACTTGGCGTAATCGCAATCCTTACCCCAAGTTTGAAGAGGGAATGTGAGTATGGACTTGGAATCACATAAAGGCCCATCGATTCAAGTCAAATAAAGCCCATCCGTAGAGCTTCTCCCTCACAAGAAGACAAATGCTGCAAAATACAAAAGTAGAGACGTTAGAAGGAAGAAGGAGATTTGATTCTCTAACGTTAAAGGAGACTGCCAGCTGTGAAGACTAATGATAAGAACAAAGACCATCTAGATTGTTCTTAGCATCTTCATATATGCATCATTGAATCCTCTATATTCAACATATTGAAATGACAATAAAATAGAGTAAATACAGAGTATATTTTAAATCTCTTCATGTTTGTGATATTGTAGTAAAGTTTCGTCAAGTGGTAAGAAAAATTTTAAAGGTAAATATCCTTTCGATGAACAATGTAGATGTTTGTTACCAGTTGACATATATGTTTGTTTCACTATAAGAGAAAATAAATCGAATTTCTACACAACTTACATATTTTCAGAAAGGACTATTTCACTGAATTACTGACAGTTTTGACCGCAGAAATAAATTTGTTTCCTTGTAGTGTGTTGATATAATAATTATAAGATGTCATGCATTAACATCGATAAATATAACTAACTAGATAAAGTCTCGTGTAATACACGGGAAATTAAATATAAAAATATCATTAAACATCTATTATATTAAAACAGAGTCTTTTTTTTATCTACTTAAAAAGTTATTGTTTAAGTTTGGACTTATTCAACTTATTAGAAATAAACATTCGTTATTATTTGGTTAACAATACAATATAACTTCCTAAATCTCATCTTATATTCTCTTAATATTTTTTGGAGAGAAAAAACAAAAAAACAAATCATATTTGGTGTTTAATATCTTGGAATTATTATTTTCAAAATATCTTAAAGAAAATATTTTCAAAATAAAATTTTTTGATTATATAATATTAATATAATTAATCAGTTGTATAATAAAAAATCTCGATTAAAAAAACATAAAACTAAAATATCTAAAAAGATAATTTTTTAAAAAATAATTTAATTATATAAATTAGATAAAACAACTTTGTCTGAAATATCTTTAAGTATATGTTTTATATGGAGGGATGAGCATCCAGGTCGGTTTCGGGTCGGGTTTCGGGTCAAACTTTTGGGTCGGGTCCATTCAGGCTCGAATCTGATTTAGTAACTTAAAGAAAATTCTGATTTACCTGAAAATATTTTGAGTTCGGCTATCTTTGGGATTTTCAAGTTTGGATTCAGTATTTCTATATTTTCTCTGGTTTTTTTTATTTTTTTGGAATTTTTAGGTTTTTGGTTCGTGTTCGCGTTCATGATATTTGATCGTTTCGATTATTTTTCATTTTGGATTTGGTTTAGATTCGAAGTTTCTGATTTTTTGGTTATTTCAAGTTTCGGGTTCGCGTTTAGATTTTGAATTTTCGAGACTTTTTGATATTTTCAAAGTTATCGGGTACATGTTCGGGTTCAGGTTCAGTTTGGGTAATATTTGATACTTAAAATACCTTGAAACAAAATCCGTTCGGATATTTGTCTCGAATTCATTTCGGTTCAACTTAGATGTATATAATAAAAAATATATCCGCGCATCGCGCAGATTAAAATCTAGTTTAACTTTTGAAGTTAAAGTACAGGGAACTATAACCATATATTTAAAAATATATATTAAAACCATCATTAGTTATTGAAAATTTAATATTGAATGTTTTAATATAAATAAAATATTTAATATTCGATTATCAATGTTTAATGGAAATAGAAAATTTACTTATTTATGTAAATAGAAAATTTACTTACATGAAATTGGAAATTTTAAATACTTGATACATGTCAATAATCCGATCGATTAGTGACACTTGTCAAAATCTCATGAGTTATAATTTGACGACGTGTCAATATCACGTTGAACTTGTTCCGCTTTATATAATAAAATATAACTAATTATTCTACCAATTTCGTCAATTAAACAATTAAGTGTAACTTTACGTTAGTAAATAAGTGATATATATCAACATCAACATATATATTTTAGTACTTGCAAATTGCACCATCGTAATAAATTAGAAATTTTGTTGGCGTCAGTTTTAATTACATATATAATTAAGAGAAAATTAGAAAAATGGGACACTTTCAAATTGGATTTGTCCCAATAAGATTTTGAGTCATAATTTTGTCACAATAGGATTTTAATTTTGTTAAATCCGATTATACCCCTAAAATTAATAAATTTCGATTAAATTAAAATATTTTTCTATTTATTTAATTTCAAAAAAGGAAAATAAGAAAAAATAAAAAATAAAAAAACGATAGACCCGTCAGCGACTCTGTTTCTCAATGAATACCATATCGAAGACAGGTTTGACTCCAGATCATCGCCATAGAAGTACATAAAACTTGTCCACAAGCTGCAGAAAAAGGGAGCACCCGTTGGAGGAATCGAGATTCAAGGACATATAACGAGTAGAGAACATTCGCATTTGGTGAATGCATATGGTGAGATTAATGAAGCTGGGAAGAGGTTTCTTGAGATCAAACGAGAATGATTAACTTTTGCAGGAGTGATTGATGATTATAAAGGGTAGATTTAGGTTTATTAAACATAGATTTAGGAAACAGAATTATTACGATATGGAAATTTCATTTTTTTCGTTTTTAGGTAGAATATGATTTTTAAATAGGGTAGAACAATGTATAGTGGGTAGAAAACTTAATCTGCATAACGCGTCACATTTGGTAAAAGCCAAAATACGTATTAATCTACGAGGTAGATCAAAGAGTAATCAGTAGAATATATATTCTAGCATTTAGTAGACCAAAGACATATGGCTATAATACCATCTGACGTATTATACCGAAATTAGAATATATAAGAAACTTTTGTTTACGTTATATACCAAAGGTATATCACTGTACAATACTTAGTATACAATTTCTCAACTAAATAGATGGCCATAATGAGTATTATGTGCTTAGCTAGTATATTAAATAAAATATTATATACCTATTTAATTTTTATGAAAAAATATATAAGTAGCCTTACTTATGTTTCTAATAGTTTACATATTTTTAAAAAACTTTAAAATTTAAATTACTATTTTTTTTTCATTTTGCAGGGGTATGACATGTCAAAAATGGTCAAAATTACCGAAAATCCTATTTGGACAAATCCAAGTTAAAAGTGTCCCATTTTTCTAATTCTCCCTATAATTAATACTTCTAATAATTCATATTTTATAACTTACTTAAATACCAATACAATACTATTAATTGTATACTTAAGTTGATTTTAATTAGACTCTGAGAATTTTTCAGTCAATATATATGAACACTAAATCAACAACAATTATGCGTTTAACTGGATTCATTTTCCATCACTTTTAATGGTTTTCGTAATCTACAACAATTTAAATATTTTGTTTGGTTTTTGTATTATGATATTATATTAAAATGTTTCAGAAACACATACAAAAATAAATATTGAAAACAAAACCTAACCGCAAGAAACTAAAACCCTGAAAAAGGAAATGTTATAACGGAAGGACAAGTTTGACACTAAGATATGAGAACAAACGAAAAGATTTAAACAAAGAAAAATTGTCTAGAATAATCCACAAATCGATGTAAGTGAAAGTAGCTATCCCAAAATTGATTTTTAAGCAAAACTAACCTCCGAGGGTAAGAAAATTACCTTTACCCCTTATCAACAAGCAAAAAATTAGAATTTGCAGTTACCTTTTCGCTCCGACGAAGTTTGCGACGGGAAAATAGAGGCTACAGACTGACATATGAGTCTATTCTGTGATTATTGTTTTTTAAATTATCAAATTTTTAAAAAGTAATTTGATCAAAATTAATTATAGACAAACAAAATATGATCATTTGTGAACTTATGTCATGTCTTATTTCAAGCTCCCTAAAGATCTAATTGCAAAACTAACTGGGGAAATTTATAAGTTCTGGTGGAGTTCTGATGGTCGTAATTGTGGCATACACTGGATTACATGGGATAATTATGCACTCCAAAAGAAGAAGGAGGATTGGGTTTTAAGTCATTATAATCATTTTATTCGACTTCGTTGGCTAAGCAGCTACTGAGAATGCATCAATATTCTAAGTCGTTGGTGGCTAGGGTTTTAAAGGAAAGATACTTTTGTAAGAGTCATCCACTTTATGCGAAAAACCGTACTTCCCATCTTTCGGGTGGAAGAGTATTTTCTCGACCCAAGAATTATTGCGGACATGTCCCCGAATTGGTTTAGGGTCGGGTAAAGGAATTTCGGTTTGGAATGATCCTTGGATACATTGTGTATATCCAACAACAGCAAGAAGGGAAGGTAGTTGGGTCCATTCGAATCTAAAAGTTAGCTAGTTGGTAAACCAAGACATGAGGGAATAGTATGAACCATTACTGAGACAACTCATGGATCCAGAAGACGTGGTGTTGATTAAGGGGATGCAGCCTAGCAGTACTCCCAAAGAAGACAATCTACTTTGGCACTTTATGACATCAGGTAAATACTCAGTGAAATATGGGTACCGCCTCTTAAGAGAGATGAAGTAGGATGAATTTGAGTTGGTAGAAGAGGGGCCGAGTCTCAACTCATTGAATGCAGATACCTAGAAGTTGGATTGTCCATTAAAGATTAAACACTTTATGTGGCAGGTAGCAACATACACTTTGCCAATCTCTACGTGATTGGTACAGCGAGGGGTTAATTGTGATACATTTTGTAAGAGATGTGGTTTGTTTGAAGAAACCATTAATCACGTATTTTTTGAATGTGCAACTTTGGTAAGTGTATGGGAAGCGTCTCCGATCCCAATACCGTCTAATGGATTCTCAACAAACTCAATTTTTACAAATTTGGATTATCTTTTTAGGAGAATTTCTCTAGAGACTTTTAAAAAAGGAGAACTAGGGGGTCATTCCTTAGGTAATTTGATTTATTTGGAAAAGAGGAATAAAAATGTGTTTCAAGGTGTACAACAAGAGGTAGAGGCTATAGTTGATCAAGCATTGAGAATGCGGCATGGATTAGGGCACAAGAACCACCAACGAAGGTTCAACAAATGCAGATAATTCCAATTAAGGAATCTGTTAGGAATCGGGAGTGGATGGTTCATGGAAAAAATCGGATCCAAAAGTAGGTATTGGGTGGATTTTTGAGTCACATGATGGAAGGACGATTCTGCTAGGAGCCAATTGTCTGCGGCGAAGCCTCTCACCTCTACACTCAAAGATTGAAGCATTATTATCGGTGATGCAAGAAATTCATGGGCTAGTGATAGAATGTCAATATTTTGAGATGAATTACGTACAATTATTGACCATCATTCATACTCATGAAGAATGGACGACCTTCTCAAACTTCATTGGCGATTTCACTATCTGTGAGCCTCCTTTCCCCCATTTTCCTTTTCTTTAATTTCACCTACGTTAAACTCATAAGCAGAACTGTATAACACGAATTACCAGGATTTGTGATAGAAATTTCATTTTTGTAGACTCATTCCATCAAGAGTGTTTATATGATTAAATAAGTTGGTTGCTAAAAAAATCTTAGTTGTTAAAAAGAAAAACTCCATGATGTAATATTTTCGTAGGTAACAATTGTTGTAATGTTAAAAGATAATTATCCATTTGTTCTTATCTTTAACTTTGTCGACTTACTTTAGTAATATTTTATCATTTCCTTTAACTATAAATAGGAGTCTCTGGTGGCTTTGGTAATAAGATGTAATTACACAACACACCAGCTTGTAAACTCTCTCCCACGTCTATTCCTTTTCTTTCCCCCACCATCACAAATATATATAATACAAACACTCCTAAAATATAAACAAAACACTTTCATAAGTATATAGTGTTTAACACGTTATCAGCACGATCGCCTCTGATGCGTTCCAATACCGAAAAGGTAAGGTTTATTTATATTTATTTAATTTAAGTTTTAAATATTTTTCGAAAGGACAGGCACTGCCTGTCAATTTGAATTTACGTTTCTTAAAGGACACTGCTTGTCAAGTTTTTAATTTATGCTTATGCTAACAAGCTAACCATATTTAATTTATGCAATTAATTTTTATTTTACGGCATCACTAACTCAGCTCACAAGATGGCTAGGCCGTCGCACATCTAACTTTTAATTTTACGTTATTATGTTATGTTATTCTTAAAGTTTTATTTCTTGTATTTAAAAGCAAAATTTTAAAGAACTTTGTTAAATCAAACATACAATTATNGTATTTAAAAGCAAAATTTTAAAGAACTTTGTTAAATCAAACATACAATTATCATGTCAAATTTGGCGAAGCTCGAAATTATTGTCCTTGATATTTCTGGAAAGAATTATATGACATGGGCA
>OVAN01001530.1:1517-40176 GCA_900406275.1 Anastatica hierochuntica
GGATCTTGGAAAGAACCTTCTTTTTCGCCCTAGTGTAAGACCGAGAAGGACTAGGAAACTATTCATATGTCTCATTCACAACCTTGGAAGATCTTTTTTCATCAATCTCCTTAACCTTTTCAAAAATGGGACTCTCTTCCTTCTTCTTGAGTTTGCCATCTTCATACCCATCTCCTTGTGAGATCATTTTTATTTTTCCCATATCACCATCTTTTGTTGGAGATTCCTCACAAGAAAGCACTAAAGATACTAAGTAGCCCCTTAGTAGCTCCTTTAGCTCATCCTTTTCAGCAATGATCTTCTTAAGCTCCTCTTCGTACTTCGGATCGTTCTTAGCTCTTTCCAAAATAGGATGTTTGTCCTCAAAATGGGTAACGAACGCATGCATCTCACGAATTTTGTCAATAGGTATCTCATCGGATTCTTCGGGAAGGATTGAAGGTGGTACATATATAGGTGTGTTCACAATGGAATCCTCTTGTGAACTTTCCTCCTCTGAGGTCGTGTGATGACTCTCCTCCTTAGGCGTAGGTGCTTCTTCTTCGGTTTGGATCTCGTTGTTGGGCAGAGAGCTTCAAATAATGATCTCTACATGTTCTACACCCAAAGCTTCCTCATAATGGAGGCAAGGTTGTGTCTTTTCCTCTTTGGGCTTTTCATTCAAGCCTTGTTCCACGTGGTCTTCACATTCATCATCATCTTACTCATCAACGATTGGTTCCCCCACATCAAAGTATTGATCATTAGTGATGAACCCGGTTGTAGCTTCTTCATCATACCTCACAAATAAATCTTCATTAATCTTACATCCAAGAAGTTCCTCAAACTCTATTATGGAATTCTCGGCTTCATGGGAGAAGATATCCTTAGGTTGATGTGTGAACGCCATATTAGATTGACTCCATTCCTTTGTAAATGTTGTACCTTGAAAGGAATAACAAACAAGTAGTAAGATAGTTAGTAATAAATAAAATTAAATCTTAGTCTTGAGAATAATTGAAATCTTAAAGGAAAACAAAATTTATCTTTTGTGCTCCCGGTAACGGTGCCAAAAACTTGATGAGGGTAGATTTCGCTAGTGATTAACTTCAAGTTTTAAATTTATAGAACTTAATCAACTAACAATCCTCATTAAACCGCAAGTATACGGCTATGTCGGTTGTAGTACTTAAGAGTCGAACCCACGAGAACTAGAGACTCAAGCACTAGGAATACGCAATTTCTCCTAAGCTAAGCAAATAGGGAGAGAGGTGACGGTTGATACTTAAACTACTAACCTAGATGCAAACACAACCTAAAAACACTTACATAAATGCAACGAATGAACCAAGAAAGAAGCACAAGGTTAAGGCAAGTAGCTAATTTGCAAAACCAAGACAAATAATGCAAGATTCAAGATGAAAGAAATCGATCTTGAGACATGAATATTGTTTAGAATTAAATCCAAGAATGCAATTGGATTACTCTATACTTTATTAGATGATTGAAGCTATTCCTAGGCTAAGGATCCCTCTATTATCGATCAACCCACTCTCGTGGCGAAGATCTATTCACTTATATACATTACAAGGCTCAACTCTCGTTTGTTGCCTATCTAAACATGTATGTGATAGTGTTTCTCAAGCCCTTCTAGCCATTTAAACCCTTGGTGTCCCATCGGGAAACTACTCTCATAGCTCAAAGTGAAAAATATAGATCTAGTTCTCTCAAGCATTTCATCGAACACTTTCTAGGCGTCAATGAGCAAGCATGTAACTTTTGAAGATCTCAACTAGATCTAGTAGGAATCTATGCCAGGATCTAGTCTAATATCCATTACAACCTTAGATCTAACCCTAAACACCATATCTCAAGATCTAATGTTCTCTACTCACTAAGACCCATGGAAATCCAAGAAGTGTCACAAGCTTCTTGAGAATTCATGCTTGAAGTGAAAAGAAAATGAGAAGAGATGAGAAGAGAAGAGATGAGATGATTAAAACACAAGAAGATCCAAGAAAAATCCCAACTTTGTGAGAAAGGAAGAATCTTAGAAAAGGAAGAAAAGAGATGAAGAACAAAGAAGAACAATAGATTAAAGAGAAGACAAACACAAGAATGATTTAAAGAGATTTAAGCACAAAGTGTTTACAAATATTTAAATCAATCTTTAACACATGAAGAACACACAAAAAACACAAGCTTAGATAGCACAAATATTCTTGGAGGCTTAGAGGATGTACTTATACTAAAAGGGGGTGAGAGGGTGCCCTAGAAGCACTTTTTCACGTCAAGGTGGCCTAGTATCGCCCAAAAGTAGGCTACCATCGATCCCTGGGTCGATGGCGGCTCACCTTGGACAGCAGAACCTCAACTGAGGCTGGCATCGACCCAAAGTGGGCTACCATAGACCTTGAGGTCGATGGCAGCTCACTTTGGCAGCTTCTTCTTCTTTTTCTTTCAATTACCGTCAGAATGGCGTATCATTTGCATATACTCCTCTTCTCCACTTGCACATGGCTCTTGATTCTCTTTGTTTCTTTACCATTTAAGCATCAAGAGTCCATCATCCCAAGCTCTCAAGTTGCTCATCCAAAGGTTGTACCTACAAATGCAAAAGAATGCAATGCAAAGACAAAAATCCTAAACTAGACTCAACTTAGAAACTTTATGAAATTTAACACCTAAATGCATTATTTAAAACCTAAATTCAACTAAAGCACATACTAAATGATGCTAAATATGCGTTAAATTATGTACACATCAGTACTTTGGTTTAGGTGAGACTTCGTGGATGATTCGTCCCCCATATGAGCAACTGCTCGGAATCCCATTTTGGCATCGACAACGAACGCAGTCATGTTCCAGTATTTCATCATCTTCTTCATGTGCTTTTCTTCCTCGGATGGATCCCAGTAATTGGCCGCCTCACGCATCCCCTCCATGACATGATGAGAGAGAGGGAGATAGAGAGAGAAAATTGATGAAAGTGAGAGCGAGAGAGGGAGATAGAGAGATGAGTGAGAATGATAAGAATGAGAATGAAAGAGATAGAATCGAGGTCTCGAGAGAATCTCGTGTAATAAATCCAAGGAAAAGTGAAAAAGTTTGTGTTTTGACAGGTTACAGCGCCAAAAATATTTCATATTCCCGCCAACAAAATTTCCTATAGTTATACATAGGATACTATTGTTACGAAAATCTCTCATAGTTATACTTTTGGTGTTTTTCATTATTTTTAGTATTACCTAACCTTTAAGTTTGTTTTAGTAGTTTTACTTATGTTAATTGTACTTTAACACATAATACTGATATTTTTATTCAACACTATGTTTGAATTCAAGATTTTTTTGAGTTTCCCTTTGTAAGCTAGTTTTCGCCTAAAAAGTGTTCATGAAATAACACGGTAATATAACGGAGAATAACGCTTTTTGTAACATATGTTATAGTAACCAGAAATATTTTTTAGAATTATATATTAAAGCAATAAAATAAAAAGTAAATCTATGATAACAAAGTTTTAGTATATGTAATACTAATTTAATTTGAAAAAAAACCAAAAATAAGAACTAGTTTTCCTTTAGTGTTACCACTTAAACTTTGTTTTATTTCTTTACTTTTACAGTTCAGTTCATTGTTTAGAGATATAATTACGATTGTTCTCCACAATAGTAATAGGAGTGAAGTCAATATTTGTTCAGAAAACATCTGAAAGGTAGTTTTACACAACAAATAATCCAGTTTTACGCAATTTCATTTCTACACATCCCAAATAACAACCAATAAAAACCGAATGCTTGCCTTGCCCGCCGTTTGTTTTGCGTCCTTGTATGTCGTTCTCCAGTTGATGGAAACCTTTTGGCCTTTTTTTTTCTTCCCTTCCTCTTGGGGTGATTCTTGGGTATGATCAGCAGTCGTTTGATTTGATCTCGTACATTCCATTGAGACTTGTCCGACACTAAATAAATTGTCATGTTGTAAGCCATTTCCCACAGGTTCGTCCAGTAATATGGCGTGCACAGCTCATGCAATTCTATACGGACATCACTACCACGACCCTCAACGCCTTCATTATTCTTTTTGAAATATATGAACGCGGCAAGTGCGTGCACACAAGGATACTTCTGACAATCATATACCTTGCAACTACAGCTTTTTGCTGCTAATTTCACCAAATAATTCTTCTCATCAGTATCGGTGATCTCGTACTCAAGCTCGTAAGTGTTTAGCTCCCGCACAGGTAATCTCTCAACTTTAATCCATGTATTGTGCAAGTAGTTCTCCACGAAAGGCACCAGATTGTTTCCAGGCGTTCCATATCTTGCATCCTTCCAATGTTCATTAAACCACTGAGAAAATTTTTTCACGATTGCATCCATCATTGGTATTAAGGAGTACTTCCTTTCCATCCTAAACACACTGTCCAAAGATTCACGTTGTTGCTAGTGTCCACATTATATCTGACACCTGGAAAAAACACCTAGAAAAACACCTTGCCCATGTTTCTTTCTAAATAATTTCCTCCACATACTTCGCCGTTGAAGGATATCTTATCTTGAAAGACTCGTAAGCAGAGTTGAAACCAACCACCATGTACTGCCTACTCAACTCCATGAATCTCCATGCGACCACGTCTTTGTTGATGTTAGAAGCATGCCCTTTTACATTTTTGGACAGATGCCATAAACAATGACCATAGTGAGCATGTGGAAACATATTAGTTATAACACCGACGAGGCTTGTATTTTTGTCACTCATAAAAACCAATTCAGATGAGTCTGGTACCACACTTTTCAGCATCTCGAAAAACCAAGTCCAACTATCATTATTCTCACCATCGAGCACACCAAAGGCAATGGGAAAATGGTGACGATTGGAATCCTGAGTTGTGGCAAAAACTAGTACACCACCATATTCGTTCTTTAGAAATGAGGCATCCATAACTATCACTTTCCTCATGAATTGAAATCCTTTAATGAAAGCTCCCAAAGCTATGAAGAGGTACTTGAATTTTCCTTCCTCATCCAATTTAACACTTGTCTTTGTCCTCGGATTGACAAACTCTAACATGTACAAATAGCTATACAACATCTTGTAGCTCTCTTCCAGACTACCACACAAATCATTAACAGCCTGATTTTTCCCTCTCAACGCTGTCGAGTATGATACATCCACACCAAGTTTTCTCTTCACAAGATCCATGATCACTTTTGGAGTCGGAGTTTTTATTTCTCTAGAATATTCCTTCTTCAAATTATGTCGAGCCTCTCCTCTTGTCGTTGCTCGTAATTTGACTAGCCCGACAACATGTATGCATATTCGTATACGTTCTAATCGAGAAAATTTTTATCTTTCCATCCTTGCAGCTCGTAAACCCCATTGACAGTTTGGCCGAGAAAATTGTACCACCCATCTCGAGGGGTCCAAATTTTAAATGGTATAACTAAAGCATTTCTCAAATGCGGCTCTATCCACCAGCTCTTGAACTACCGTCTTACTAGCAAATTTTTGAAGCTTACTCATACCCAATCCATCTTCCCATGGCTCTCTATCTTTGTAAATTGACTAGATCCTTCGACAGGTGGCTCCTGAACATAATAATCAGCCATATTCACATCTGTTTCGACAACGGTATCGGCCTCTACAACATTCTCAACATTCTCCGCCTCTAACACTTCGTTCTGTTTTGCTAGCTCATCTCCTCCTTCATAGAGAGTAATGAAATTAGGTCCTACATCAACATTTGGCTCCAACTCTTCGTAGTTCATACTAAAAGAACTTTTCCCCGCGCTCGACAGTTGCTCGTCGTGTTTCGATCTACTTCTCGCCTCCACAAACAAAAGACACTTACAGATCTCTTTATCATTGGAAGCTAGGTAAATAAACAGATCTTCATCATTTGAAATAGTTATATGTTCCTTGTATCCAACCAGAAGCAGTATGTAACTCAATTCCAATTTAACATTACTTTCATCCAACGATAGCTTCTTCTAAATTCTATCTTCTATCATTAACAATGTTATATCCTCCACTAATGTCTTCAATATTACACTACACATACAACCTTGAAATTTAAAATGTATACTCACGTGCTTGCTTATTGTGTCATGTCAGAACAATGCAAAAAACTCAATATATTATCCACAATTGCCCACAGTTTTACCAGTGCTACTTAGTCCTTCATTCGCAAGAACTCAAATTGAATGGTTCTGGGTGCGAATCTACTACATATTATCCACATTCAATCACTATCGTGTAATAATCATCCTAGAAACCGTATCAAAACACCAATGTGCATACCAATTTAAACACTCATATCTAATTTCAACTGTACCCACAGGTCAAATCCAATTTTCAATAATGCAGCTCTAATAGGAGAGAATAACTAACCTCGATTGCAAACTGAATAAACGGGGTGCTCGACGGCGGTAATGGATTGGTCGACGGCGGCGACGGCGAACGACGGTGGCTGAGAAAGCTCAAAAACTCCAAAACGGTGTCGCGAGAAATGGATTCAAGTTTTCTTTTGTGGTTTTTATTCCTTATTTTCCATTTTACTTATTTATTTTTTTTATTATCAAGCAAGGGTATTTTCGTCTTCTCCTCACTCATTTTAAAGATAAAGGCATAGAAGATTAAAGAGGGAGATAAGAGATTGAAGTTTTTTTTAGGGGCATATGAGGTGATGTCTTATATTTTGTTCTACTGTTAAATTAGCTGACGCAGTAAAAGTAAGTTAATTAGTATCAATCTAACCAAGTATACTTAAATTTATTTTAAATGTATATGTATATTCAATAGATATTCATTAATATTAATATGACGGAGCGTAGGACTCCTAAAATGTGACTGCCATTGATGATGAAGTGGTTGATGCTACTGCTACCGGTAATGCTATTGTTGCCGCATGAAACAGAAGTGGTGTTGGAAATACGGTAACTCTGAGCCGATTGGGCTTCAAGCTGTTCTGATGATGCTGATTCAAGTTTTAGAGAGACTGCCTGCTGTTGTGCAAGCACCACCGGCTATTGCACCAGTCGTGGTGAATGAGCATGATGTGTTGAATGTGGAGGAGTCTCCTGAACATAGGGTTCTATCATATCTGAAGGTGATGGATCATATACAAAGGCTGGGAACAAAGTTCTTCTCTAGTGAGGTGAATATGGTTGAGGTGGATGAGTAGTGTGATAGGCTAGAAAGAAACTTCAAGTCCATTCATTTTCCAGAAGACTACAAGAAAGACATAACAATCCACTATATGGAAGGTGATGCTCACACATGGTGGAAAGGTCTGTCAGCTAAAGGAGAATATCATAATTGTACTTGAGAAACATTCTGTGAACTCCTTCGGTCCACATACTTACCACCAGAAACCTCTGATAAGTTAGAAGCGACATTCCTGGACTTGGAACAAGGTGGTATAACTGTGAGGTAATATGAGACTAAGTTCAATAGTCTCAAGATATATGATGGAAAATAACTTGAAGACGTGAAAGTTTAGGTTCGAAGGTTTATCCGTGGATTTAAATTTATCTTTGCAATCGCTGCTTAGTTCGGAACTATGCTTCATTTTTTGAGCTGGCGGAGAAGGCAGCTCTGTTGGAAAAGGGGATAAAAGGAGAGAAGAATATGCATACCTTGGTTGTACAAAAGAATCAAGTTGGGAATGATGCTGGAAATAAGAGGAAGTTTCAGCAGATCACTGGCTCGGTCAAGGCAAAGGCAGGACGTAGTCCATGTCCAACTTGTGGAAAAATGCATGCAGGTTTGTGTCAAGTTGGAACTGGAGCTTGCCATTATTGTGGAAGCATGGAACACAATGCCCGAGATTGTACAGAACTGGATTAAAGGGTTAAGGATCAAGGAAGAAGTGTGGCGACTAAGACATGCTACAACTGTGGAAAAGATGGAAACTTCAAAGCGCAATGTCCCTAAGCTGGGCAATCTAGAAAACCGACAAATGAATGATTGCAACTACCGCCAAAGAGATAGGCAATCATGTCGAGAATGTACTCAATGGGACAAGGGACTAGTGACCCAGGAACCTCTCGTTCGATCACTAGTTAGTTATGATACCTTACTCTTTCAAAATTTTGTGTTAAATGTTTCTTGGAGTGGGGTGGGTTCTTAGCATTATTGGTAGATGTGTAGGGAACCTGGTCATGGGTGAAGTGGCAAGCCATTTCATGTTTGACACCAGGGCTACTCATTATTCTGTAAGCCTGGATATAACTAAGGCAAGCGGGTCCAAGAAGGAACCTAGGAAGCATTTTGGATTTGTAAGGTAGCTGGTGGTCAGACCATGCATACTGAAGGAGTTATGCGATATGTCCCAACTCTGATCTGTGGTAGGAACATGCCGACAGATTTGGTGATTTGTCTAGTGGCAGACTATGATGTGATCCTTGGAATGGACTAGCTGTGAAAGTATAATGCACATCTGGACTGTCATCGAAGACGTGTTCGGTTTGAGACTACGAAGGAATTCTGAGTTACCAAGGAATAAGGTCGACACCCGAAAGCTTGGTGATCTCATCGATGCAAGCTGAAAGAATGATTGAGAAAGGTTGGTGACGCTTACATGGCTACAATCACTAATGTGGAAGTTGGTTTTGGTACTGAGTTGAAGGATAATCTGATGGTAAAGGATTTTTAAGATGTGTTCAAGGTAATAATTGGACTACCACTAGAAAGTCAGGATCGTTTATTATTGAGCTGGAACTTGGAGCAACTCTAATCTCTAAGGCACCTTATTGGATGGCACCAGAAGAGATGGTCAAACTGAAGAAGCAATTGAGTGAGCTTCTGAAAAAGGGATTCATCAGGTTGAGCAGTTCACCATGGGGTGCACTAATACTGTTTTTGAAATAGAAGTATGGTAGTTTCAGGCTATGCATTGATTATCGAGGGATGAACAGAGTGACTGTGAAGAACAAGTACCCTCTACCTCCTAATGATGAGTTTTTGGACCAACTCA
Source organism: Anastatica hierochuntica (assembly GCA_900406275.1). Classification (NCBI taxonomy): domain Eukaryota; kingdom Viridiplantae; phylum Streptophyta; class Magnoliopsida; order Brassicales; family Brassicaceae; genus Anastatica; species Anastatica hierochuntica. The sequence goes on from OVAN01001530.1 coordinate 10,474, forward strand.
AAGGTGCTACTTGGTTCTCAAAGACTGACTTTGCATCGGGGGTATCATCAGATTCCGATAGCAGAATCGGATGTTCGGAAAACGACTTTCCGAAAAAGATATGGGCACTATTAGTTTGTGGTGATGTCTTTCGGCTTAACCAATGCTTCAGCCGCATTCATGAAGTTGATGAACAACGTCTTCTGAGACAGTCTGGATGAATCAATGATCATCTTCATAGATGACATTTTGGTCTACTCAAAGACTCAGAAAGAGCACATGGACCATCTGAGAACGGTGATGAATATACTGCGGAAACACAAATTGTCTTATACGTTGAGCAAGTGCAGTTTTTAGCGAAGAGAAATTGAATTCCTAAGCCATGTTATCTCAGATAAGGGAGTATATGCGGATCCTGAAAAGGTCAAGGCTATAGCAGAATGACCAAGGCCACGGAATGCCTCAAAAATTAGGAGTTTCCTTGGGCTAGCAAGATACTACAGAAGGTTTTTGAAGGGATTTGCGAGCATGGCTCAACCATTGACTCGATTGACTAGGAAAGACATCCCCTTTACCTAGTCAAAGGATTGTGAGAAGTGTTTCTGTAGGTTGAAGGATAAGCTTACAAGCACTCCAATCCTTGAGCTGCCGAGACAAAAGGTACTTTATGTGGTGTACGCAGATGCACCACGAACTGGATTGGATTGTGTGCTGATGCAAGAACGAAAGATTATTTCTTATGCAAGTCAGCTAAGGAAGAATGAAGGAAATTACTCGACACATGACCTGGAAATGGCGGCAATAGTGTTTTCCTTAAAGATTTGGCGATCTTATCTATACGGTAAGAAGGTCCAAATCTTCACTGATCATAAGAGTTTGAAGTACATCTTCATTCAACTAGAAGTGAACCTTAGGCAATGAAGATATATGGAAGTTGTTCCTGATTGTGACTTTAATATAGCTTACCACCCCCAGTAAAGCTAACACAATGGTTGATGCCTTAAGCCAGAAGAGGGCGAATGTTTATTCTGAGAAAGACATGGAAGAAATGGTCAGAATGGTTGGGACTTTACGGTTAGATACATTGTCAAATGATCTTGAGCCTTTAGGCTTGGGAGCTACTGATCAAGTTGGTCTGATCACGAGGGTCCGATTTGCTCATGAGGAAGATGAGAACCTCATCGAAGCTATGAACAATGATCAGACCGAGTATCAGACTTCTAACAATGGGACGACTTTGGTAATTGTTCGAGTGTGTGTTATGAATGTCAAAGAGTTAAGGAAAGTGATTCTTAAGGATGCACATCAGTCCAAATTCTTGATACATCCAGGTTTGACAAAGATGTATCAGGATCTGAAGTGGCATTATCATTGGGTCAGAATGAAGATACATGTTGATGCTAGGGTAGTTGGATGTGTGACATCTCAACTGGTTAAGACAAAACATCAGGTTCCGAGTGGTCTGTTGCATAGTCTACCTATTCCAGAGTGGAAGTGGGACAAGACCAAAATGGACTTTGTGACTAATTTTTGATGTGCAACAAGAAGGATGCGATCTGGGTAATAGTGGACAGATTGACCAAGTCAGCTCACTTCCTGGTAGTGAACAAGAAAGATAGTGAGGAGGTATTGGCAGAAAAGTATGTCCAAGAGATTTTCAGATTTCCTGTAGCACCGACAAGTATTGTGTCTGACCAGGATTCAAATTTTTACTCTCATTTCTGGAAGGTACTTCAGAATAAGTTTGGGACCAGTATGAACATGAATACAACTTACCATCAGCAGACAAATGAACAGTGTGAAAGAACAATCTAGAAACTTGAGGATTTGCTAAGGGCTTATGTTCTAGACTAAGGCGGAAAGTGGGAAGAGTACCTCCACTTGGCAGGATTTGCTTGCAATAAAAATTATCAAGCGAGTATCGGAATGTCGCCATATGAAGCCTTGTATGGGCGAAGAACACCATCGCGCTAGACACAAGTTGGGGGGACACAATATCTATGGTAGGAACTTTATTCAAAAGAAAACAGAAAAAATTGGAGTCATGAAAGTTAAGATGAAGGAGTCCCAAGATAGAAAAATTAGCTATGCAGATAAGAGAAGGAAAGAGATGGAATTTAATGTTGGGGACTTAGTCTACCTAAAAAATGTCAATTATAAGGGCAAGGAACGAGCTTCACATTATGTTAAATTGAGTCTGAGATACATAAGTCCGTTCAAGATTCTAGAAAGGGTTGGGAAGGTGGCTACCTTCTACAATGTGTTCACATTACGATGCTAAGGAAATGCATCTATGATAGGCACAATGTAATTATGAACCACCACCGAACTTAAGAGAAAACTTGACTACCGAAGGAAGACCTGTTCGGGTTATAGACAGAAAGGTTAAGGCTGAAAGAAGGAGAAAGATTAAAATGATTCAGGTTGTTTGAGATTGTGATGGTGAAGAAGAAACTACTTGCGAACTAGAAGAGAGGATGAAAGTTGAGTTTCCAAAGTGGTTTGAAAAACAGAAAGAGGAGTCTAAGAAGACTAAGACTCGAGGATGAGTCTAATCCAAGGTGTAATATATATATTGGTGGTAGATCATTATAGGTTGTTGTGATATATAAGGGGGTGGATATAGTCAGACTGGCTGGACCCTAAACTTGGTCATGGATGGACCATGGCCTGGTTAACTCACCAGATCATAGATGGACCATGAGTCACTTGGCGGATTGAGATTGTTGGGAATGATTGGATCGAGATCGAATCAAGGACTATCATCGACAAACTTAATCAGTCAAGGGAAGCTGATTATCTAAGCCGGTCAGTTGGGGACTGAGTTGGTTCGGGGAACTGAGCGACTGGACTTGACCAGTTGAGCTAAATTGATGTTGAGGAAAGATTCCGAGAATTTTGGATTGAACTGGTGTTTAAATATAATTTAGCTAGTTGAGCTAGCTGGTCAGTCCATGTGAGGCAGTTAGGCTTGTCGGATCAGACATGGTTGGTCGGATTCAGAAAAGGACTTTGTAAATCAGATAAAGCAGTTATTCATGTCGAGTTTACACAAGCAAGCTGACCAAGAACTTAACATTTTTCGCCAAGGATTTTAGGCGGGAAGGATTACTTCCTTGCTTCCACGCGAAAATGTGATTTGGCTACGTAAAATGAGCGAGAACGATTATTTGGCTCAATGGACGCGCTAGGACGATTACCAGAGCAGTTTCTCAGAACAAAACGCTGAGTTTTGTGTATTAAAGGAAAAAGAAGGCAATTATCTTCATTCTACACGAAAATCAAAGGAACTCAGAGGGAAAGGGTGATTCAAAGAGATTTGGTCGGGAGACTGACGAACCGACTGAGCCTAGTATGTGGATGAAGCAATTTTCCAAGGAGAACCGACAAGCGAGACGATCTTTCCAAGAGGTGTCAGAAATCAATCATATGAGCCGATCATTCGATCCTAAGGCTAAGGTGAGTTCGTGAACTATAGCCATTCATAGGTTTCTGTGAAGGTCGATTGGCCGTGAATGCTTGTTTGATGACCGATGTCAAGTGTTCACTAATCTTATGGCTGATGGCCGAGTTTACTGATTATATGGGTCGTTGGTCGAGTTCAATATATTTTGCTAAGGTTGATGGTAGGATTTACATGATTTAAACTAGAACTGAGTGTAAATTCGATTAAACTGAATTAAATTGATATGAACTGATTGATTCTATGTATGGCTAATTGGACGGGATGACCGGTCTCACTCATCATTTCTTTGTTGATGCATTCTCTGTGAATGCAAGTTCTGATTATGGCCAAGATGACCCATTTGTTTGAGTAGCACGTGGACCAATGGCTAGAAGGGGAAGGATGGATGGTTTAAATGTTCATGGGTAGAAAGTTTCAATACATTCTAATTGCTTATGGCAAATTGATAGCTTATAGCGAATTTGTATAATGGAAACCCTGAATCTAATATATGCTAAGTTAAGTTATGTTTTGTGATGAGTAGCTAAACTAAAGACTTGTCTAAATCAAATGAAACACCCTTGGCCACACAACCCCAAATTTTATAGCACGGAGTGATGTGCTCGTTTTACCCAGAGAAACAACACAGTGATGCAAGTGCACAACAGTTATGGTAGTACTTAGGGATCGAATCCACAAGGACCAAGAACCACACTTCGAGTTTATAGGATAAAAATTAAGCTAAAGTGAGAACATGATATTTTGTGTTGGGATTATGATGCACGAAATCAACATTAAATTTTAATAAAATTAGCAAGAAGTCAATGTCAAATTATCAATGGAAAAAAGCATTGGGCATGTTATGGGTTTTTAGGGCAAGTTCTTTATAACATTACAGAAGCAAGAGATTATTCGAAGTTGAATCAAATATGGAAGAGACTATTTATTGATAGTCAATAAAAAGCGAAAGAATACAATTTGTTTTGGGTAAGAAATCTGATGTAGTCGTAAGTTTTAAGTTTCTCTTGGATTTAATGTTTAAGTCATATGGTTTGTTGTATAATATATAATATGACACAAAATACTAGACCAATAATGTGGTTCTTGGTGACCGCTCTCTATGTCGCGCCATCATAGAGAAGATCCTCCCTGAAATTGATCAGCTCTCATCAGCTCTTTGAGCTTATCAAGCATCATATGTGAATACTTAAGCATCATAGGTCATGAGGAGAAAATTAATATAATGTTGAGTAAGTTAACCTTGCAATTATTTTTGAGATGATCAACCACAAAACATATATCCTTTACCCTTTTGGTAGCAACACTTGTTCCTTTCCACTATCCATAATAACAAAAAGGTAAACTAGTCAAATATTCAAAAAAAAACATTAAATATGTAACATAACCATTGCATTATTTAAATATCAATATCATTTTTAGCATTTTTTCAATCTCTCCTTGAGTTACGTGTGAGTTTTTTTTTTTAAGTCTCTCCCCACTTTACCCTTTCTTACTATTTTTAATATTTTTTCTTTACAAATCTGTTAAATGAAATTTTTAAATACATAGAAAAATATAGATTTTTCTAAGTAAATCATCTTTTGGATTTTTCGAAACGGATGCATATATTGAAAAAAAAATTTTAACATCATATTTTGTTAAAATAGTACTACTATTTTTATAGATATTTTATTTTTGCAGCGATATGCTTCAATATGAAAAAAAACAGTTTTCAGAATCGCTATAATTTTTGGAATCGCTATAATTTTGTGGATCACCCATAGGAAGTCGCCGCGACAAAACGAATCATCAACTCAAAACCGGAGACTACAAGTGAGAAGGAGCTTTTGGTTGCTCATGAATGACGCTGGCCATAAGCTGCCCAACATAACCTATAGATTTTTAGAAAGTATCAGAACACCGTATGTGTTTAAAATAGAATTTCTATTTTTTGCAGGCGTTCTATTTGTGTTTATTGAACTTTTAATACATCAAATGTTAATTGCGTAGGATATTAACATTTCTACGCTTGAATGTATATAGGTTGTGAAATGTGACAAAACCATTATTACGTCGAATTCTAAAATATATTATATAATATAAACTCTAAATCCAAATCTTTGGTTATAAGCTCTAAACCCTAAACCCTAAACTCTAAACCCAAACCTTTGGTCACTCTAAACTCTAAACCCAAACCTTATACCATAATCGGAACTCTAAACCTTAAACTCTAAATCCAATCCTCAGACCATACATTTGAGAAATAGTAGAAAAGAATTCAATATTCCCATAATTGTTTGTAGCAGATCACACAATTACACATTCTACAAATTATGGCATACAAATTATGAAGACAATATGACATATAATATATAAAAAATATAGAAATACTATTGTTGTAGACATTCTGTTTTTATAGACGTACTATTTATGGGAATATTGAATACTAATAACAATAAACCCTAACCTTTAAACTCTAAATGCTTAACTTTAAATCTTTGGTCATAAACTCTAAACCCTAAACCTTAAATTCTAAATCCAATCCTCAAACCATACATTGGAGAAATAGTAGAAAAAAAATTGAATGGAGCGTTGGATAAGAGGAAAAAATTGTGGACATACATTGGAAAATAGTATTACTATAAAAGAAAATTTAAAATTTACATATTACATAACTTGTAACATCTTGACTACCAACAATTAAAATATATATCCGATTTAAAAAATTCAAAATATGCTAAATTTCTTAAAAATGTATAACTTTTTGTGTAATTGAAATTTTCGCTAACATTTTTTTAAAATACAGAAATCTAATTAAAAGTTTGTTGGGGTGTTGAAAAAATAAAAGAAGACATGTTGCTGAGAGTAGAGGGGTGAGTGTTTTTGTAATTTTATGTGAAGAGAGAGAGAATTGATTTTTTACTTTTAGTTAGAAACTTTTTTTTTTGGGTCACGAGTTAGAAACTTAATTAATCTAAGTTTCTTGTGTATATAACATAATTTCCCTAACAAAAATCAATAGATACCCTATGGAACCAAGGTCATAGACAATAAAAGTGTTAAGACAGAACCAAGAATATGAAACATCTACAAATTTTAACTATCACAATCTTTCTCACAAAAGTATCGAATACTTTTTCTTTTACCATATTTTCCCTGTATGATATTAGATAACATCATGAGCCAAAAAGCCATGAACCAAGCCGAGAACTCAAATCTGAAAGGAAATAAACAAAATTGCATCCATTGATTTACAACCAACACTCTTATTTCCTCTTAGTCCTGCATTTCTTTTTCCTTTTTGACATCGAAATCCTGCATATGAATTATTAATTGTTAACATTTGACGCACTACGTACATGAAGAATACTTATGTGTCATGTGAACTAATCAGAGTAGTATAGATAACCCGTCGGTACTTTGGGACTTTACAATAAATTTGTTACGGATCTTTGGATTTCTAAAAAAATTGTGGAGAAAAACATTCCCGATAGATTGTAAAATGAGGGAAGTGCGAGAGGAGAAGAAATCCCTCAAGTTAAACTTTTATAGAGAATCGCTCTCAATTCATATATATGATTCGAAAACCATGACATGTTTCTCGAGCAAGAGCTTAGAAGCTCCCAAACTTGAGATTTACACAAATAAATTATTTTCTGCTTAGAAGTGACAAACATAAGGCTAGCATAATAAAGTCTCTAGCTGGAAGATGCATCACAAATGTGGAATTGAAAAATGAGGTTTTATATCACAATCGGAGAAATTCAATTCCAGAAAACAATGCGAAACAAAGATCTTTCAGTATTTAGGATCAGTGAAGAATCTGTTGATTCCAGGCATGATTTCTGGATGCCTATTGCGGACATACTTCCTCAGGAAATTTTCCTTATACTTCTCACCTTCTGCAAAGTTATCCAAAACTCCTGCAGCCCTGTTCTCCTTGGATACTCTGGACCATTCAGAACAAACAATAAACTCTTTTAAATACAGATCCCTAATGTGTAGAAACTTGGGAGGCTGTTTTGTGCCATCACAAACACAGAAAAGTAACAATCTACTTACAGAATTGCAAGACATGTTCCCAAAACAGAAGCTGTAACAAAGCTCTGTAATGAATCTATAGCCTTTTTAAAAACCATCCAGCAAAGAAAGTGATCACCATTTGTACAACTTGAGATAAGTTTTCATTTGGTATAAAAGAGCCTATCTGGATTAAAAACGACTTCGTTTTTTGATATAACAATATCATCCAAATTTGTTAATCGGTAAAAGGAAATACAGACCTGACTTCAGGGTTTCCGGTGATGTTTCTTAACAACGAATACCCGCAGATCCCAACGGCAACTCCCGTAGCAGCGAACAAAGGATACACCTACAGAGAAACAACAAAACAAAAACACCTTCTCATATTTTGAATCTTAGAAGAATCGATTCCAGATCTAACACCTAAGCAGTCAAATGAGAATCAATGGATGAACTCGCTTCAAGGAAATTGAAGATCGATGAAGAAAGTACCTCAGGTCTCAACCAACGGTTCGCCATTGGAATTGCCGAGAAAAATATCGATCGAGAAAGGGATTACAGGAGGAAGACGGCTTCTCTGAGAATGTTGAGAGACCACCACTACTTTATATTTGACTTTAGGTTTTACTTTTTTTATATTAATATTTATATTATTTTCCTTTAATTCAGATATTTGAAGCTACTGTTTGATTGGCTGACCCTGAGCTGCTTGAAGCCAATCAATTGTCAACATCTGTTGTTTTATAATCCCGAGGTTTTAGTTGCAAGATAGATAAAGATTCTCATCTTACCCACATCTGTTACTAATTGGAGATAGTTGTTGGTCGCGTTTGCAATTACGTGCGTATGATCGCGCTGGTTGAAAAATCAATTTATTTGTTTGGACTACAGAAGAACAATGAATTTGACTATAGATTTTTTTCCCATCTAATAATGTCATGAGTCGATGACGAAGCCAAGAGCCCAAATGATTGACCAACGCCCTCGACGGTGTGTGGTACATGTTACGATAATTTTGTAAAAGCTAGAAAAGTGGTCGAAAAGTACAACTTTGTATTAAGTGTGTGAAAGTCTTTGAATATGTGAACCACGTTAAAACCATATCCTTGGAGAGATTTGTTGGGTGTTGGAGTAGGGATTCGTATCCTCCGATCGAGTCTCGATCCATTAAATTAGGGTCAAAAATGGAAACGGTCCAAATAAATGTGGTGGAGTTGGTATCCACCGTACCCGGTTCAGAGTGAACCGATCCAGGAGTCAATCAGAGAATCGAGGTGCTAACGGGCCATTGAGACCCATTAAGGAGAAGTCGGCCTTACTCGCAAGAAGAAAGAGAGGCCCGATCAATTCAAGCTAAAAGATGAATAAAAACTGAAGAATCGGCATTAATGAGAGGAGTGAATGCTGATTAATGGAGCAGTTACAAAGAGGAGGAAGGGACAAAAGGAGAAGGAGAAGCTCAGGGGAGAGCATCAGATTCTTTTTCTGAGAACTTTGCTAGTGGCCTTTGTAAATGTTTCACTCACAAATCAATAAAATTATAGCTTTTTCTCATATTGTGTCCCAAATCATACATCCCATATTCTGTGTGGATTTTGAATCCAACAATTAGCACTAGAAGGAGGGGAGATTTCGCTTCGCTACATCAGATTCCATGTAAGTCATTGTGCATTTTGTTTTTACCTGTCTCTTTTTCCCTTTTTACTTTCAAGGCAGCATGTCTGGTGACAACGGAACCGATGGACGAACAAGCCCAGCTCTCCTAGGAGTTCACGACGGTGACAACGTCGATCCAACGGCCGGGGTTCAGGGGCAAGAGCAGGCTTCTCCAGCATTCGACGCTCAGGCGGCATTGGACCAAGTCCCGGAGAACATGCGCGGCATCTTCACCCTGCTGGTAGAAAGGACCGCAAGACAAGAAGAGCAAGATCGGAGGTCAAGCCAGCGGCTGGAGGAGCTGGCGCAGGCTCAGGCCGCCCAACTCGCAAGGATAAATTCCATCGCCCCGATCTCCCCACGGGAACTCTAGGCTTTGGAAGCCCGACCTGACAACGGGGCAACCCACGCTGACCAGAGGTTGGGCGGAGATCGGGACCAAGGCCAACAAGACTCAGCTCTGGGAGGGATGTCTGCCCATGCGGACTCCGAGCTGCAAACGTTAAAGCAGACACTCGCCCAGACAATCGCCGAGCTCCGGACAATGCAGTCCCAGATCCACAAGGCCACCAGCTCGGCGCCAGAGGTTCACTAAGTCATTGAAGAAACTCAACGAACACCCTTCACAAGCCGAATCGTAGGAGCTACCATTCCGAGCATCAAGCTCAAGATCGCGCCCTACGAGGGAAAAATAGCTCCCCGAGCTCACATGACCGTGTTCTGCATCGCGATGGGTCGGACCAAATTCAACGAAGCTGACAAAGACGCCGGATACTGCCAGCTCTTCGTCGAAAACCTTTCCGGAGCAGCTCTATACTGGTTTTCCCGCCTGAAGGCGAACTCAATTGACAGCTTCAACGAGCTGTCAACCGCTTTTATCAAGCATTATTCGATGTTCATCGAGAAGGGAGCCTCGGATGCCGACCTTTAGACGATGACCCAGAAGAAAGACGAATCCTTGCGATCATTTCTGTCCAGGTTCAAAGCAGTCATTTCTAACGTGGTCATCAGCGATGAGGCATGCATCGCAGCTTTACGGAATACCCTTTGGTACAACTCCCGCCTTCGGGAGGACCTTATGCTCAACCGACCTACCTCCCTGGAGGACGCACTTCACCGCGCTTCCAGGTTTGTGGAAATAGAAGACGAAAAGAAGGCGTACGCGGAAAAGCATGCTTCTACGACGAAAGCAACGCCCAAAGAGAAACCCAAAGAGGAAAAGGATAACAAGCAATCTTCCAGCGGAGACCGATCCGAGGGTAGCAATTCCAAGCACAGGTCGTTCCAGATATCTAACTCCCAAGGATCAGAACGGAGCTCGACATCCAACTCCAACTATAAGTCCAGATCCAACACCTGGACACAGAGCGACGGATCCAGAACCTCTGAAAAATTCTGCGAATTTCATAACACCTCGGGGCATACGACAAAGGAATGCTACGGGTTCAAGCAGTATTTGTTTAACAAATACATGACGGAGGAGCTGGCTAGGAAGAACGAAGATCGTGAGGGGGCGCGGCCTCATAACGACATGGAACCACCGAAACGAGATCAGGACGCGAGACAGATGGAGAAGGCGAAACCCCCAACAGCTCGAAAACGAATTAATATGATTATGGGGCCAAGTGCTTTCTTCAATGACACGGTCCGGTCGATAAAAAGCTACAGCAGACAGGCGAACTCAACCCCCGACGACGTCCAAGCAGCAATCAGAGAAAATACTATCATAGAATTCTCGGAATGGACAACCAGGAGCGTTACGTGACCTCACAACGACGCCCTAGTACTTGAGCTCATAATTGAGGATTGCGAGATTGCTCGAGCTCTAATTGATTCAGGCAGCTCGGTAAACATCCTCTACAAGGAGACACTCGACAAAATGGAAATCCCTGAAGAACGCATAAAGAAATACAAACAGCCTTTAACCGCCTTCAACGGTGCTACTACAATGTCTATAAGGACGATCAAGCTCAACACTTTCATTGGCAGTGTGAAGATGGAGACCAAATTCAAGGTGGTAGAAGCCCCAGATATATACAATGTAATATTGGGAACTCCTTGGATACATTCAATGAGAGTAATACCGTCCACCTACCATCAATGCAACAAGTTCCCCACGGAGCACGGGGTGGTAACCGTCCATGGAAGCCAGCGGACGGAAAGATTGTGCTACGTTAATGAAAACAAGCTACGTAGGTCCCAAGAGCAATACACATTCCAAATCCGAGCTCCGGAATCAAGTCCGGAGGCAGCAGATCAAGTCGAACCATCCAACCCTGAGCTCGGTAAAATCAGGCAGGTGTGTATAAACCCCGGTAACCCCGACCATTGCATGGGAGTCGGGGCGAATCTGGAGAAAGAAATTTTTAGGGAGTTGGTAACATTCCTCAAAGAGAACAAGCACACTTTTGCTTGGACGATAGACGACATGTCGGGGATAGGCCTGGACGTCACATTCCACGAGCTCAATGTCGACCCGACTTACAAGCCAGTCTGCCAAAAGAGGAGGAAGCTCGGCACGGAAAGAGCGGAGGCAGTCAACGCGAAGGTCGAACGATTGCTCAAAGTCGGTTCAATTATTGAAGTCAAGTACCCAGATTGGTTAGCCAACCCGGTAGTCGTCAAGAAGAAGAACGGCAAATGGCGGGTTTGCGTGGACTTCACCGACCTCAACAAGGCATGCTCGAAAGACTGTTTCCCTCTCCCGCACATAGATCGGTTAGTTGAGGCCACAGACGAGAACCAATTGCTATCGTTCCTGGAAACCTTCTCCGGATATAACCAGATACTCATGCACCCAGATGATAGAGAAAAGACGGCCTTTGTGACTGACCGGGGACTCTACTACTACAAGGTGATGCCATTCAGCCTCAAAAACGCTGGCGCAATGTATCAGAGGTTGGTAAACAAAATGTTTTCCGATCAGCTCGGCAGGACGATGGAGGTATACATTGATGACATGTTGGTAAAGTCATTGCGCGAGGATGATCATGTCGGCCATTTGCGAGAGTGTTTTTCAGTTCTCAATAAGTATGGCATGAAGCTGAACCCGACCAAATGCACATTCGTCGTCACCTTCAGAGAGTTCTTGGGGTACCTGGTGACCCAGCGCGGGATCAAGGCCAATCCTAAGCAACTCTCCGCTATCATAAACATGAAGTCACCAACCACAATGAGGGAGGTACAGCGGCTCACTGGACGGATAGCGGCCCTGAGCAGGTTCATTTCCCGATCAACCGACAAGTGGCTCCCATTCTACCAGAAGCTTCGCACTAACAAGAAGTTTGAATGGGATGAGTCATGCGAAGAAGCGTTCTCCCAACTGAAGACATATCTCACCACACCTCCAATATTGTCCAAGCCGGAAACTGGCGAAGTTTTATACCTTTACATCGCGGTGTCCAGCGCGGCGGTCAACAGAGTCCTAGTACGAGAGGAGAGCAACGAACAGAAGCCCATTTTCTACATCAGCAAGTCTCTGGCATACGCCGAGACTAGATACATGGTGACCAAAAACTGACACTCGTTGTGGTCACGTCGGCGCGGAAGCTCCGCCCATACTTCTAGTCTCACTCCATAGCCGTGTTGTCCAACCACCTGCTCCGCACCATACTCCACAGCCAACACAGTCAGGACGTCTAGCTCGGTGGGCAATTGAACTTAGCGAATACGACATCAAATATAAACCCCGAACTGTGCTGAAGTTGTAGGTCCTGGCGGATTTCATCATTGAAATAACCCCAGAACCAAGCCCTGACACAGAGGTTACAGGTACCTGGACTCTACACGTGGACGGTTCTTCCTCCACCAAGGGGTCTGGCATTGGGGTGCAGCTTGTGTCACCAACCGGAGAAACTATAGAGCAATCTTTCTGTCTCGCATTCTCGGCCTCCAACAACGAGGCGGAGTATGAAGCATTGCTCGTGGGGTTACGTCTGGCGAAGGCAATTCATGCAAAGAAGATCGGCGTATTCTGTGACTCCCAACTCGTCGCGAACCAGTTCAACGGGGAGTATGAAGCTCGGGAAGATCGAATGACCGCATACCTGAAAATGGTGCAAGCGGAAGCAACAACATTTGACGAGTTCACCTTGACCAAGGTGCCACGAAAGGAGAACTCCGCCGCCGACGCGCTAGCAGCATTGGCCTCTGCCTCCGCTGACAGTCTTAGCCGTACAATTCTAGTAGAATCTCTGACCAAGTCAAGTATTAGGGAGATCCTGGCAGCATCGACCTCGGAGACTCACGACGACCTGACCGACCCGCAACACGCCATGGCACTTCACGAGGACGGCCTCGGCGGAGACCCTGGCGACATTGCTCTAGAAGGAATTGGGGAGGGGGAAGACTGGCGAAATGAGATAAGGAGTTACATCGCTGACGGAGACGTCCCACCTAACAAGTGGCAAGCTCGGAAGTTGAAGCAGCAGAGCGCGCGCTACACATTATTTGAAGACAAGATCTTCCGACGAAGTGACACGGGCGTCTACTTGTATTGCGTACACGGCGACGAGGTCAAGAAAATAATCAAAGAGGTCCACTCAGGAGTCAACGGGAACCACGCCGGCGGGAGATCGCTAGCACAAAAGATACGCAAGCAAGGCTACTATTGGTCCACCATGGAGCGCGACTGTCTGGCATATGCAAAGAAATGTGAACGGTCCCAGCGATATGCCCCCATCATCCACCAGCCAACCGAGCTAATGAAATCAGTCATGACGTCGTACCCGTTCATGCACTGGGCGATGGATATAGTTGGCCCGCTGCACAAGTCAGACAAAAAGCAGTACCTGCTTGTTCTTACCGACTATTTCTCCAAGTGGGTCGAGGCGGAAGCCTACGCCAAGATCAAGGATAAGCAAGTCATCGACTTCTTGTGGAAGAACATCTTGTGCTGTCATGGCATCCCGCATGCGATCGTTACAGATAACGGCTCGCAGTTCACTTCGAAAGATTTTGAGCATTTTTGCTCGGTCTACAAGATCACAATCCAGCAACGCCCCACAACCCCTAGGGCAACGGGCAAGCCGAAGCAACAAACAGGCGTATTGTTGAAGGCCTCAAGAAACGGCTAACAACCAAGAAAGAAAGCTGGGCCTTTGAGATAGATGGAGTCCTATGGTCACACCGGACCACACCGCGGCGTGGCACCTAGCAGTCGCCTTATTCCCTCGTGTATGGCGTTGAAGCAATGATACCCGCCGAGGTGCGAGTGCCCACACTCCGCCGCCAGATACTCCCCGACGATGTCACCACCAACGACGAGCTACTAAGGATGAACTTAGACACGATTGAGGAGCAGCGGGAGCTCGCCTTCATCCGCCTTCAAGCCTACCAAAACCAGGTCGCCAAATACTACAACAAGAATGTTCGTCCGCGCACTTTCCAAGAGGATGACCTGGTCCTCCGGCGAGTGGTCCAGAACACTTCTGAGTACCAGGCTGGCAAGCTCGACGCGAGTTGGGAAGGCCCCTACAGCATCGCCAAAACGCTGCATTCGGGGGTATACGAACTCCTTCGCATGGATGGCACGTCGGAACCTCGTCCATGGAGCTCGGTGAACTTGAAGACATACTACTGTTAAATTCCGTATCCGCTTCTTGCTAAGCAAAAAAAAAAAAACAGGCCCTTTGGACCTCAATGTAATTGAACTACGGAAAGGCTTGATCCCTCCGGGGTACGTAGGCAACCCGTTGTGGGTACAGCTGTTATAGTAAAAACACATTCTTTGACTTGTTCATTTTTTGACCTGTTCATGCTCGAAGTCCTTTATCTTACGAAGCTCGGTTGTGTCGGCGCCCTGGCCAGGTTCCCCGACCTCCGAGTTAGCTGCGCGCTTCTCACAAGTACCTAGGTGAAACGACACAATGGATGTGGAAAGGCAGCCTTTGGACGGTTCCCCACATCCCGGTATGACTTAAGCATACCTTTACAGGAAAGCCGGACCACGTCCGCAAGACACTCAAAAACCAAATTCTCCTTTCTACTTAAGTAAGAGACCTTGAAAGTGGTACAGGATAAGCCAGCAGCGCGCTGCGCCCAAACGCCAAGTCCTGAAACGGGGTAAGCCGGGGACATTCCTCGCGCCTATGTTCGCTACTAAAGATAAGAGTGAACTTAATGAGAGGGCCCTCGCGTTCCGCAAGTCGCAGAACTTGTGGTTGGGAGCAACATTCCCTTCTAAACAACTTTCTCCCGTTAGCACACCGTTACACCAAAAAAAAAAAACTTGGAGTCAAGCTGTAAAAAAAACACAGAACCAAAGCTTGAACACTTGAGCATCAACAAGATGCTTTCGTGTGCTTTAACTTAAGCTTCAACAAGATGCTTTCATGTGCTCCAACTTGAGCATCAACAAGATGTTTTCGTGTGCTTCAGCTTAAGCATCAACAAGATGCTTTCGTATGCTTCAGCTTAAGCATCAACAAGATGCTTTCGTGTGCTTCAGCTTAAGCATCAACAAGATGCTTTCGTGTGCTTCAGCTTAAGCATCAACAAGATGCTTTCGTGTGCTTCAACTTAAGCATCAACAAGATGCTTTCGTACGCCTCAACCTAAGCATCAACTGGCAAGCGTCAAACTAAGGTAACATTAGGTAAAGCGCTCGGGACTTAGACAAAATGCTATTTTCCATAGAGCATTGTGAAAGCTGGAACCAAGTGCCAACTGCTCCGGGCTATGGCCCGCTGGCTAACCTGCAGGAGAGGGCTGGACGAGTGGAGATTGAGTAGAGAGGAAAGTCTTAACTTAAACTTAAAAAGAAAGCTGGATAAAAGCCCTCCCGGGCACCAAGAGTCAAGTTCAAAATAAAAGGAAAGTAGAGATACTAATAGAAACTGACAAAAATCTAAAACAAATTACAAAGAGAGGTATCAAGGCCATAGGCGACCTATTCTTGGGCTCCTTCGCGGTCTTGGGCGAGCTCGGAGGCAACACTTGGGGAGATGACAGCATCGTTGGACCCGAATTGATCAATATGGAGGACTGGAGGAGCGGGCAAGGCGTTGGCAACAGCAAGGGGCTCCGCAGAAGGCGCCAAGGCTGGAGCAGCTGGGACCATGACGAGTTCGGGAGGATCGTTGGCTACAGAGGAAACCTCGACCTCATCGGGAGCATGAGTAGGAGCAAGGATGGCGGCCAGGGAGGACCTTTCGGAGCTGTCTGACACATGAGAAACCCGAAGGTCTTCAGACAGATCAAGCTCAATGATGTCCATCTCATTAAGCTCGTCGGCAAAACCCTCGAGGGCTGCCGTCATGTCCTCCTTCTCAGCGGCGAGGTCGGGCTCATTCCCTTGGGCCTTGCCTTCCTTGATCTTATCGATAAAGTCAGTCTGGGCCTTGGCTTGATATTGCAAGAGAGCATTCTCCTGCACAAGTTTGGCGTCCTCTATAGCCCGCTCAACCTTCAGGAAGCGGGTCTTGTACTTGGTAGCGGCTTCCTTCCTAGCCTTCTTGGAGGCCTTCCGAGCTACCCTTTCGATTTGCGCCTTGAGGCGGGAGATTGTTTCTTCATGAGCCTTGGCAGCACAGTCATGACGCCACGACAGGTCGGGGAACTTCTTCTCCGCTGCCTCCAGCTTGGCATCCGTCCTCTCTTCTTCCCTTTGGGCCTCACTACGAGCCTCCTGCAGCTCGTTGAAGAGATCGTCGGCGTTGGTCTTGGCCTCAGCCAAACGTTTCTCCATCTCCTCTATCCTCTTCTGGGCCCGCTCCTCAGAAGTCTTGAGCTTCCCAAGAGCTTGGGACCAGGATGCTTCAAGAGCTTCATTTTTGACTTAAACCTCAGCAACCTTCCGGGCCATGTCCTTCAGCTCGAAATCCTTCTCGTTGGCCATCTTGACGGCCTTGCTGCGCATGCCCCTCTCGACGTTGAGGGTGTGGCGGTCCTGGTACCACAGAGACTTCATGCGGGCTAGCTCGGCTTCATACTCCAGCCGAAGGCGGTTGAAGAAGCTCATTCCCTGGAAACAAGAAGTCGGGAGTTAGGAAAAAGTAATCAAATTAAAGGAAGTGGGTTCCAAGGAAGCTACCTCAGTGTAGCGGACACAGAACTCCTGGTAGGAGTCTGATTGCAGCTAGAACTTCTTAGGAGGAGTCGGGCTATAATGGAATTGGACACCCTCGCAGAACTTCATGGCGGCCTCCCTTCTGTGTCCAAGAGAGGAAGGCTCGGGACATCAAGCTGCAAAGCGTGGCCTGCTTTTAGAGGTTGGGAGGAGAGGGTCGCGGGCTCCGAGCCCGCGGAAAGCCCTTTGTCTTTTAGCTTCGTGGGTTTTGACCTTGGCGGGTCAGACGACCTCCTCTCCTCTGACCTCCGGCGGTCAGAAGAACCTCTCTCACCTAACCTGCTCCGGCCAGAGGTCCTCCCCTGCTCGGTGTGTTGCCTCTTTGAAGAGCTAGTGGAAGGGGAGGGGGAGCGTTTCTTGGAAGAAGAATCGCGAGCTCGCAAATCCTCCCTGCCCAAGCTCCCAGTGGGCTTTTCCTTTTCCTTTCTCTTCTTGGCAGCCTCACTGACCACAGCGAGAGAAGCCTCAGTGCTTGAGGGCGGAGCAGCAGCGGGAGCCTTTGCCGGGGGAGCAGGCATCAAACCGGTGGCAGCAACGGAGCTCGTGCTCCCAGGAGCCCTCTCGGGGGCAGGGGTCCTCTCATCGCTCTCAGAAGGGCGATGGGCCTGAATGTCAAGGCGGCCCTCCTTCAGAAGTTGCTCCTTCTCGGCCCAGAGTCGGTCTTCTTCCTCCTTCATAGACCTCTCGTTGGCGGCAGCCTCCTCATCAGCCGTTTTCTTGGCGGCGGCTGCTCTCCTCCTCAGCTTTCTTGGCAGCAGCTTTTTCCTTTTCAGCCTTTTTGCGACGAGATTCAGCAGCTCGCTGCTCTAAGCTTGGGAGGACAATGGTGGGACGCACCATCTCGGAGTGGGAAGATTGAATTCGGGGAGGAGAAGGGGTGAAGGCTTGTTTGCCCTGGCTGCGACGACTCTGGCAAAAGCTCTGGCAATACGGTCAGGGGTGAAGAAGGCCCAAGTTCTGTAAGGAGCGCGCTTCAGAGATGCTATCACTTCCTGGAGATCAACTGGGAGTGAGGGCTTCTTGCGTATAGGAGAAACTACAAAACAAGAAAAAGAGAAGCCAGTCAGAAAGGATGAAGGCAGATAGATGAAAACAGACAACGACCTAAAAGAGGTCGGCTACCAGGGTCCAGATTCCATCCGGCGGGTGGAACCAATAAACTACTCTGGCAGTGAATTGACGTCGGCTAAGATGTAGAAGTATGCCTGCTCCCAGAGATCGTTCTTGGTCTTAAGGAACGCAACTAGCTGTGGACGGCCAGAAACATAGTAATGCCCCCTCTTAGCAGAGGCCTTGAAGTTGGTAAGGAGCTCCAGCAGCTGGACTCCTAGCTTAACATCTCTCTCTGCAGCAATGACCATCAGACCTAGGATCGTCCTGACAGTCCCAGTCGTTAGCTGGGAGAAAGCAACAGTCCGGCACCGGAAATACAGGACAAAGAGTTCTGGTAGAGGGAAGAAAAGGTGGCTCTTGAGGAAGTAGGACTCATACAGGCAGAAGAAGCCTTCAAGAGGAGTCCAAGTCCTCTCTAAAGGGGTAGAAAGTTGGATAAACACCGAGTCCGGGATCCCACACTTCTCCCTCAGAGAACTGATTGATTTGGGCATGCTGGTGGTCGGCATAACATTGAAGAATGCAGCGGCGGGGGCGATGGTTAACGGCATCGCCGGAATCGCCATCGGAGTCGCGTGAGCAGGACCGGCCATATCAGACTCACCTTCTCCTTCTCTCACGATAAGTGAGAAAGGGGAGAATTCCTCTTTCTCCTCAGAATCAGGGCGATAGGCAAGAAGGTCAACCGGAGGAGAAGAAGGAAGGGGCCTTTCAGCGTGGGACCCCTGCGTGTCTCTGACCACAGGCGTCAGAGACGACGGGCCCTGACCAGAAGAGGAGGCGGTTGTGGGAGCAGAGGTGCGCTTCGAGGGTTTCTTGCGAACTAAAGGCGCGACGGGATCCATGGAAGCTTTGGAGGAGTAGAAGAAGCGCAGAAGGACAGAGATTGCAGGAGGTGAATCGCAGTAGAAGATACAGAAATCACAAAATAAAGCAAGCAGATAAGGAGAAAATTAGGAGAATAGAGAAAACGGAGCAAACCTTTTCTTTTTCTTTAAAGGGGGAGTCGAATAGCAATGAGGAGGGAAGGCAAAAGGTCCCACCTTTTCAATGACACGTCTCATAGGCATGGTGACGTGGGCGGCGGATTAGACGCAATTGGGACCCACCGGAAAATCAAATCTTTATAAAATCTCGCTAAACACAAGATCTCCAAATCAAATTTTCAAATTTTCCGATTCATTTAAGGCAATCTGGGTCGGTTAACTCCAAATCAGGTCCAATCACAATCTTCTTGCCTTAAGAGGAGCTAATCAAGAGATCCTAATCCCAGGATCTCCGGCCGAGCTTCCATAAGCCAAGCTCTGGGGGGCTATTGGTGGAGGTGGTACCCACCGTACCCGGTTCAGAGTGAACCGACCCAGGAGTCAATCGGAGAATCGAGGTGCTAACGGGCCATTGAGGCCCATTAAGGAGAAGTCGGCCTTACTCGCAAGAAGAAAGAGAGGCCCGATCAGTTCAAGCTAAAAGATGAATAAAAACTGAAGAATCGGCATTAATGAGAGGAGTGAATACTAATTAATGCAGCAGTTACAAAGAGGAGGAGGGGATAAAAGGAGAAGGAGAAGCTCAGGGGAGAGCATCGGATTCTTTTTCTGAGAACTTTGCTAGTGGCCTTTGTAAACGTTTCACTCACAAATCAATAAAATTATAGCTTTTTCTCACATTGTGTCCCAAATCATACACCTCATATTCTGTGTGGATTTCGGATCCAACAAAATGAAAGCCCATTTAGATTTAGAAGCTCATCCACGAGGAGGAGCTCATGAGCGGAATCCCGCCTCGCGAGCTAGAAAGAAAGAGAGGTCCTCGAAGAACAAGACAAAAAGAGACAAAATTACATCATTCTCTGGTGAGAGGAGCGCTACATGCGACGTCGATTGCAAGGAATGAGACGAAGAATACGGCGGGGACGTACGGAAAAGCATGTTGAGGGATTCTAACTCTCCTGTAGGTGGCATAAGCCCATACCCGACAAACAGGATTTCTCGACAAACGTGTAGGCAGGCGGGAGACCTGGATGAACGCAGATAAAGCAAATCAAGCATAGTACAGATCGATAGGGGCAACGAAGTAAAATACAAGGCGAAAATTGGCGGGAAGTAACAATGTGCAACAAGGGAAAACGTCGATAAAAGGGGAAGACCCAAAACGTAGCAGGGGACCAAAAGAAGGCCCATTTAGATTTAGAAACATATCCACGAGGAGGAGCTCATGAACGGAATCCCGCCTCGCGAGCTAGAAAGAAAGAGAGGTCATCAAGGAACAAGACAAAAGGAGACAAAATGACATCATTCTTTGGTGAGAGGAGCGCTACACACGACGCCGATTGCAAGGAATGAGATGAAGAATACGGCGGGGACGTACGGAAAAGCATGTTGAGGGATTTTGACTCTCCTGTAGGTGGCAGAAGCTCATACCCGACAAACATGACTTCTCGACAAACATGTAGGCAAACGGCAGACCTACGTGAACGCAGATAAAGCAAATCAGGCATAGTACAGAACGACAGGGGCAAAGAAGTAAAATACAAGGCGAAATTGGTGGGAAGTAACGATGTGCAACAAGGGAAAACGCCTATAAAAGGTAAAGACCCAAAACGTAGCAGGGGATCCGATTTTAGACTCTTAAGACATATAACTTGTAACTTTGGCCTCGTTATCCACGAGGCCATCTACTTTGTTCTTGCCCACTTTACAAATACAACTCCCTTTTCTCCTAAATTTCTAAGTTTAACACTTTAGTTCCGTTTGATATCCAACATTGTGGGACCTCGTATCTTCGTAGTTGGGTGTGCTCTCAAAGCTAGAGCCCAAAAACTTTGCTTTAACTATTAACAACTTCTTATTTTTTTTCTTCTCTAGGTTACAACCAAGAGTTCCTTTTGTCTTCTTGCTCCATTTCAGCGAGATCTCATTCGTATTCGATCTTTCGAGCTTTAACGACTCAAGCTAAAGAAACTTTCTCGCCTTGCTTTTCTGGTTTCGAACTAGGATTCCTTGTACCTCTGCTAGGCTCTTTGTATATTTTCGTTTCTCTGAGACTGAGATTTGCGTAGATGAAGAAACGAATGTCCTCCTCTTCTTCTTTGGTAGGCGAAAGGGTGCACCAAAATTGACAATTTTCCTCGGATGTCGAGTCCTTCATGGATTCGCTTCCGAATCTATCTGATGGGGAGAGATCTTCCTCTCAGACCCTAGCGACCCCATCGAAACAAGCGTTGCAAAAGTTCTCGATACAAATATCCGACCTAGAGGAGCTCTGAAGGAGGTATGATCTACCAGAGTCTGTGGTTTTGCGGCAGCCTGGTACAGATGACTGGATCCAAGACTCGTGGCCAAACGAGATGTCATCTTCGAAGTTTACTATGATCTAGGCTTAAGGGATAAAATGCCTTGTCTCATGGCAAAGGTAGCAAGTTCCCTTGGAATCTCTCCTGATCAACTTAACCCTGCTACTTAGAGGACGTTGATTGCTCTTCAGGTGCTAGGGGGTGTTGAGCAAGATTGAGCTTGGAACGGATGGTAATTTTTACTCGTACTATTTTGCTCCTTTGAGTAGGCACACTGAGAATTTTTACATTCACCAGCGATTCGGGTATGTCGCCTTGGTCGAGGATCTGAAGAGGGAGGAGAAAGAAGGTTTGGCTTACAAAGAGCAATTGTTTCTTAACTACGCCTTTATGAGAGTTGGGGATGACCCTTCCCTACTGTCTGGCATCCAACAAGTGTGTAGCAAAAATGTAGGATCGCTCTTTTAACAAAACTGTTTTGACTTCTGACTCTCTGATGATTATGTTGTAAAGAGGCTTTAGCTTGCACCAGTATCCAAGGTAAGTGAGGTTAGGCCCTTTTGCTCCGTTCGAGAGCTTATGTAGTAATTGATATAGGAAACATGTCAGGAAGCGTTGTTGATCCTTTCGAGGTGTATAAGGTCGTTGTATAAAAACAAATGTCAATGAAAGGTCGAGCAAGGTTGCTAAGGAGGGGAAGACCCCATCTGCAAAGTTCATGCCTCCTTCCAAGCCAGCGAAGGATACCTCTGTCTCTCCTCTCCAGAAGAAGGCTAAGGTTGATATCTCTGCTTCTCCTCTAGACGTGGTGTTCATCTCTGATAATGAGTCTCTCCCCAACCACAATAAGAGCTTGGATGAGTTAAGGTTTGAGGTGTTCCCCAAGGACGACATGGTTAAGGAGAGAGGATCTTGCTTGGTTCTTGAATATTGCACATGCCGACATGCTGAAGGTAGGCACAAATTAGTAT
The DNA here is from genome assembly GCA_900406275.1 of Anastatica hierochuntica. Taxonomy (NCBI): domain Eukaryota; kingdom Viridiplantae; phylum Streptophyta; class Magnoliopsida; order Brassicales; family Brassicaceae; genus Anastatica; species Anastatica hierochuntica. Next base: position 33,021 of record OVAN01001530.1, read on the forward strand.
TTTCTCAAGATGGATTTTTGTCTTCGTGACATTGATCTCTCTATCTTCCTCCTTGCATACTATGTCATTGTGCTTTCAGGTCGAGGGAATTTTTGAGGCCATGGGGGAGAGCTAAAATAGGAGAAAGTGGAGGTAGCCAAGGTGAGGAAACTAGTCGCCGTTTGAGACAAGGAGAACGCTGATCTGAAGGCTCAATTGGAGGCCTTGAAAGGAAAGGGCTACGAGGCGTGCTTGGAGCGGGATGATCTGGAGAGAGAGAGCAGAAGAGCCAAGCAGAGGAGATTGCATAGCTCAGGGTTGGGGCCAAAGACTTCAAGGATAAGATGAAGATGGTCGTGTACGGTTCCAAGATTGTGGTTCGCTGGGAGCTGATGCGTCAGTGGTACCAGTAAGACACTAGATCATGGCACCCAGCCGTGGAGCAGAGGAAATATTGCTCCACACTCGGCGTTATGGCATGTGTGATTGGAGTTATTAACGGAGACATGCAAGTGAATAGTGAGGGAGGAAACCGTCAAACTAAGTGAACTAAGTAAAATAAGACAACTAAAGATTAAAACTAAGTAAAACTAAGTGAAATTGTGTGATGAGAGAGAGAAAGTAAGTTACAGGGCTTAATTGGCGAAGACAACATGCTGAGATTAGGCGATTCTCCAATTTTTACTAGAAGGCAAAACTCTAAAGAGATGAATAGTTACGGTTTTTACTTTGAGAAAGAAAGAAGATGAAGAGACAAGCCGCTTGTCTCTCAAATACACCAAGTTAATGAGCCGTGTTTTTCTCAAACTTTTATTCATTTTGGGTCAATTTCAAAAATAACTTGGGCCTAAAAAACGAGAAAACCAATAAACATTACATTATCAAAATGTTAAAAAAAACCCAATAAACATTGCATTACAAAAATGTTAATGAAAACTCAATAAACAACACATTAATATAATTAACACTTATTATATCCTAAGTGTTTCTTTACAAAATTCATTAAATTATCTGTGAGTACTCGACAGTTGCTTGAGTTGTTGCGATCTACTAGTGTCCTCCACAAACAAAAAACATCTACGGTTCTCTTTATCGATGGTCATTAGATAAACAAACAAATCTTCATCATCAGAAATAGTTAATTGTTCTTCATATCCAACCAGCAGCGGAATGTAGCTCAATTCCAGTTTAACCTTACTTTCATCCAACGCAAGCTTCTTATAAAACCTTTCTTCTTTTATTAACAAATTTATATCCTCCACTGAAATATCCTTCAACGTTACGATGTACATGCGACCTTGGAATTTGAAATATATTGTTCACGTGCTTGCTCATTTTATCATGCCAAAACAATGAAAAAAACTCGTTAAATTATTCATAGTTTTACCAGTTTCACTGTGCTACTAAATGAATCCTCATTAGTTTCACTAGTGCTACCTACTTCTCCTTTCGCGAAAACTCATATTTAATGGTTTCAGTACTAATCGACCTAGAACAATGACAAAACACTAATGTGCATACCAACTTCATCAAATCCCATGTGCATACCAAATTCATTAAATCAAATCAATGAAGATGGAGGGGAGATAAGAACTAATCTGGATTCCGACCGGGTTTGCCAGAATTCTCGATGGCGGCAACGGAAAGGTTGACGGAGAGATAAGGCAGCTACGGAGAAAACAATGAAATCGCGTTGTAGCGTTTTATTTTTCTCTTTTTTTCCGATTTATTTTTCTTTTTATAAATTCTTTAATAATTTAATGACGGGTATTTTGGTCTTTTTCGTTTAATGAGAGTATAGAAGGTTAAACAAAGAGATAACAAGTTTGAGTTTTGTTTTTATTAGGGAGATTTGAAAAGTTGTCTCTAAGACCATCTCCAATGTATTCCCCTATTTTTTTCCTCTATAATAGAGGAACTCTATAATAGAGATAAGTTTCTTTCCAATGTATTTCTCTATTTCTTTCTCTAAAAAAAGATATTCTTCAAAGGTTCTTTTTTAATTTTACAATTAACATCTTTTACTTGTAAATGTTGAAAATCAACCCATTCGTTATAATTTCTAGAAAATTTTTATAAAATTGCAATATTATTTAAATTAAATACTTTATTACAAAATGATATTATAAAAAAAATAAAACAAATAATATACCAGAATATTAAGTTGTTAAAATGTTGTATAAATTAATATTTAAGTTCAACTTAAATGTGTTATCAATATGTAAAATCTATGTGAAATTTTAAATAATAATTATAATTAATAATTTTAGTTTTAAATATAAAATTTAAATTTCAATTATGACATAAAAAGTTAAACTTTAATAAAATAATAATATTATTTATTTATTTTATTTATAATTGTAAAAAATTAAAAATTATTATGTAAATAAAAAATGTGTTTTATATATAAAATATAGTTATTTATTCATAAACGTATATTTTAGTTATAATGACAAAAAGTTAAATGACTATTGTGTAAATAAAAAAGTATGTCTCTATTATAGAGGAATGCTATTTTTTCCTCTATTTTCCCCTAAATATAGAGAAAAAAATAGCAATCTCTATTTTAGAGGAAGAAATAGAGGTAGGTTGGAGTAGATTTACTCTATTATAGAATATAGAGTCAAAAATAGCAATGAATTGTAGATGCTCTAATCTATATAAACCTACGTACCTAACCACCAACAAAAAAAAAAAATCTATAGTTGAGAACCCTTACATGTATGAGTCGTGAGTACTGGTTATACATCCACGAAAATGATCAACTAACCATGCACGCTGAAAACTGAAAAGTGAAATTTAGAAAATGTAGGATCAATTTACGAGACTATTATGAATGGTGAAACTACCACCTAGGAGCCACCAAACAAACAATATAAAAATCAGGCTGGTAAAATTATATTAACAATGAGAACCTAAAAAAGATGAAACAGAAACATTAGTTGATCAAGCTATTACATATGATATATAGGTAAATTCACGTACATCATGTGCAAACACTATTAGAGCATGTACAATGATCACTTTAGAGAGATCCTTAGCTCTTGAATATAGGCAAAAATAATTAAAAAAATATTAATAATGTTGATTTTGGCAAGGAGCGCTCCGTTAATAAGGATTTGACGGATCCGTTCCTTAGCAACGTGGCAACGTTTGATTGGGTCGGAAGAAAGAAGAATACGCGCTTGGGAAAAAAAAATCATTCGCAGACCACACGAAAACAAAAAAACTCTTTGGCGAGACTTAAGGCGATTCGATCTCTTCGAATAATCACGGTAAATCGAAGCTTTAATCTTGTTGATTTATGGATTTAGATTAGGTTGCATGTTATTTTCTTCGCGTTTGGGGTTTGGTTCTTGGATTTTCTATCGATTTGGAAATGTTTTCTTTGGTAGTTAGGGTTCGGTTTCAATCGATTTGGGGTTTTAAAACGATTTGGGTATTTTCAGCTGAGTCATTCTACCAATCGATTAGGTTCAATCGATTTGGGATTTTCAATCGATTTGGGAATATCTTCTTCTCTCATTTTGTAAGAGTGAAAACGATTTGGGTATCAATGGATTTGGGTTTCAAAACGATTTGGTTTTCAATTGATTTGGGGATGTCTTCACTTCTGAATATTGTGAATGTTGTGAATTCTTTATTAGTCAGATTCTTTAATGCTTTGTTGTGAATGTACAGGACGAAGCATGGGACATGATTATAGCTACAGCCAGCCTTCTACATCAGAGGAGGATGACATGGATATTACTTCTCTTCTTCAAGCAGAAGCTGGTATCTACGCAGATGAAGCTGAAAGTAGCCATAATATTGCAGAGCCGTTTGAGTATAATCCTCAACCTGAGGCTGATGAAGGATTCCCCAAGACATGTTACTGTGGTGATGAGACAGTTATTGCAACATCTCATACAAGGAATGATCCAGGGAGAAGGTACTACACGTGTGAGAATGCTCATGATGGAAACTGCCATGTCTGGAAGTGGTGGGATGTGGCAGTAATGGAGGAGATAAGTGACTTTCAGAGACAACTTAGGCATGTTAAGGATCAACATAATGAGAGTGAGCAGAAGGTGGCTAAGCTAGAGGAGATAGTGTTGGAGTTAGCTAAGAAGAAAGCAGGGGTTAGAGATAGCTTTCCATTGGTTGTTTATGTGATGGTCAGTATATGCTTCTTAATCTGTATGGTGATCATGTTCAAGTGGGTTGATGAGAAGGCCAACACAATCACAGAGTGTCTGGTTAGTGTCTTTCCTTATGCTTTTCACAGTTTACTATGTTTGTTTTTAAAACTGTTGACTGCTTTTATCTCATGTCTGTTCAGGAAGAGCTGCAGAGGCTGAAAAGGCTAGGGTCTGACCTTTAGAAGGTAATGTAACAACATCCTACTCTCTGAATAATTAAAAACATATTGGTTATTGCTTGTTTGTCAATGAGTTTTAAAGAACATAATCTGAAATTGTGTGATATAATGAACAATTTGGTTATTTCTTAATTAAAAACATATTGGTTATTAAAAACATATTGGTTATTTCTTAATCTGACTCAAAAAAATGTTCATTTGATCATGAACAATATAATGTTCATGATCATGAACAATGTAATGCTGAAGATAAGTTACAAACTCAGATTCTGTTCTGAGTAATTGTGTGATAAACTCAGATTCTGTTCTGAGTTTTATAATTCATTTTTTAAAGCTTTCTACTTTTACCTTCTAAAGATGTTGTTAATACAAAAGATTTCAAACCTTAACACTTTTAAAAACTCTAAAACTAGTTTTTACTCTGTCTCTGTATGTTTTAGAATCAAATGTTTGTAAAACTTTGTAGTTTTATCTATGTTTCTTTCTAGTTTGAACCCTTGCTGTGTATGTTTTAATGCTACTTAGTTAAGAATGCTGCTAGTAGGTCATCTACCACACCATATAATTTAAAGCTTAATCTGATATAAAGTAATCAAGACTGATACATCAATTAATTCTTCCCAATTGGTTTGAAATGAAAGCTTTGAAACACAACTAAATGGCTAAGTATTGTTTGAAACAAAAAGAAATGACCAAGTCTTGTTTGAACTCATTAACTATTACGTAAATATACCACAATTTCTAATTTAATTCTTAAGTAAATGGTGTCTAACTGCTCTGATTTGACCATTATCTAACTGAGTAGAGTAGTTAGAGAATTCTAATACTTAAACCTCTGTGTTGTGAGTAGAGTAACACAGAGGTTTCTTCCACCATGGATGCATCCCCTAGTTTTATTAACCTTTTAAACAGCCAGTCTCCTATTGACCTTGATTCATCAGAAGTTCCTTGGCAGAGTAGCCAGTGTTCTGATGCTTCAAGTGTTAATCAGAGGAGGAAATTGTCTCCAAAAGAGGATGTCATCCTCATTGGAGCCTGGCTGAACACCAGCAAAGATCCCATAATCAACAATGAGCAAAAGGCGGGTGCATTTTGGAAGAGAATTGCAGAATACCACAATGCTAGTCCACTCTTGGTTGGGACAGTCCCAAGAGAGATGGTTCAGTGCAAGCAAAGATGGGGTAGGATAAATGACCAAGTCTGCAAGTTTGTGGGCTGCTATGATGCGGCTCTAAAGGAGCAGAGGAGTGACCAGAATGACAACGACGTAATGAAAGCTGCACTTGACATCTTCTACAATGACCACAACATTAAATTCTCACTCGAGCATGCTTGGAGGGAATTCAGGCATGATCAGAAGTGGTGCTCCACATATGTGGATAAAGATAATCCCAAGGAGAAGCGCAAACCAGTGGAAGTGGATGCTGGAGAAGAGGAAATGGGAGTGCCAGAACAAGCAGTTAGACCAGTTGGGGTGAAAGCTGCAAAAGCTGCCAATAAGAGGAAGAAATCTGGCAAAGAAGAGGAGAAAGTTGCAAGGAATGCTGGAACTCAAGGAAAAAATAGCTAAACATAGTTTGCTAAAAAGACTACTTGATAAAAAAGAGCCACTCTCTGAGATAGAACAATCCCTCAAGCTAAAGCTTATGTCTGAGATGATTTGATGTTTTCATTAGTCTTTTGTGTAAGTTAGTAGTGTTTAAGCATGTTCTGGTTCTGGTCTATTGTTTGCTAACTCATGTCCTGGTTCCATTAGTCTAAGCATTGTTTAAGCATGTTCTGGTTCTGGTCTATAGTTAGTAATACTCTCTGAGTATTGTTTAAGCATTGTCTGGTTCTGAGCCACTTTATTGTTTGCTAACTCTTTTCATTTTATATGTTTCAGGTTATAAAAGCAGATCATGTGACACAAGAAGACAAACCTATCTGACTCTCTCTTTTGGTAGCTTTCATGTGATGAGTGAAGACACTTTAATGTGAACCCAGTCACGGGTTGTGTTGTTGCATTTCCTTCTATTTAAGTTTGTTTAAGTCTATGGACAATTGCTATCTACTTTGCTCCTTCTCTCTGTGTCTCTCAAACTATCAAGACTTGTATTTCTTCTTTATGTTCTAGTTCTCTGTTTTTAGTTCTTTTTAGTTCAAGACTTGAATCTATTCTCTGTTTTTAGTTCAAGTTCTCTGTTTCAAGACTTCTCTATCTATTTCTTTACAAGTTAAAGTTCTCTTTACCTATTTCTAATCATTTTCAAGCACAAGGTACACAATTATTTAACTTTGTAATGAAATTGTTATTCATATACGTCATACTCAATAATATGTTTACGTTAAAGAACTCAAACAAATTTTTATACTCAAGAATAAATTAAATTTGTTAAAGAACTTATTAAACAAGTGAGTATATGTGTACGTTAAATTGTTATTCATAATCAAGTTAAACCCAAGAATATTTTAATACTCAAAGCTAAATTTTTATACTCAAGAATATTTTATAAATTAAATTTTTACGAATAATGTTTCCATTAATAATTCGTTTTTGAAGGGATAACCAATAATGTCTTTATCTAGTTCCGATGAACTCGACCGACGTATCGACGACGCTTTCGATGACATATTTGAAGATACGTACAAAAACATAGTGGAGTCTCAAACAAATAAGCAGAGAAAACGTGCTTCATAGAACGACAACGCGAAGAAGGCCACAACCGTTTATGGAATGACTATTTCAGTGACGATCCGACTTTCCCGGCTCATTTCTTCAGACGTCGTTTCCGCATGAACAAATCATTATTCATGCGTATTGTAGAGGGCCTATCA
>OVAN01001531.1:0-40164 GCA_900406275.1 Anastatica hierochuntica
TACAAGATCACAAACCCGGAGACTTGAAAAGAGAATTCAGACTTTGATTTATGACAAGCCAATTTCGATGGCAGCTGAAACCAACCAACAATTTATCATACTTTTTAATTATTTGGTTTTCTTGGTTTAGTTTAAATTGGACTTTTAATTAGGATTTGGGTTTAATTTGCAACTACATTAATGAGTTAATTGGGCTGGAATTTTCGTGGATGTTGATTATAATAGGGATTAGATTAGGTTAAATACTTGTTGGCTGCAGACTTTTTGAGAACACGTTTTTTCAGCAAAAACCTTAGAGTTTCTTTCCTCTCAGTGATTGAGAAAACCCTTAGCAAATTCAATAACTTAAGAGTTCATTCTCTATAGTTCTTTTTTAAGATCTAAAAGGGAGTTCATTCACCCGATCTAAGAAACCTTCTATCCATAGAAAATCAGATCTGAAATCATCTTCTCATCTCTCACCCTTTCTGCGACAAAACCAAGAAAAAAACCAAAAGAAAACATCTTGATCTCTTGTTTCCAGCAATCAAAAGGGACTAAAAACCTCCCAAAGCAATCAAAAGTGCATCATGTATGTTGAGGAAGAAGATGGTCTAATATATAAAAAAAGCTAAGCACGAGATTTCAATTATGTTTAATTGTGTCGACGTGTCATCTTTCTTTTAAAGCAATTATTTCAGTTTTTTTACTTTTCAATTGCAATGAAATTTCTTTGCTAATCACCAAAAGATTTAACTGTAGTTTATACAATTTCATTAAAATTCATTCAAATCTTTAATTTGCTTCAAAGTCCTAAAATTTAGCAAATATCTAAATCATTCCAAATCTTTGATCAAATAGACCCCCCTCCCTTAATTAAAAAATGGGAAGTAGATAAAGAGAGAAAGTTACTTTTGGGTTGAAATTAATCATTTTACACATGAAAACTTGATGATTCTTGTTGAAATTTGAAGGTAGAACTTGAGTGGTGACCAAATTTGGCCTCCATCTAGCTTTGTTATTCATTTTTCTTTAAGCATTCTCATTGCTGTTCTCTTGCAAACTTCCATCTACTAAAAGGATGATAGACTCACCGGTATTGCATTTTCATTTTATTTTTGCAAGTGAATTACGTAGTGGTTAGTCACGCGTTGTTTGACACTAGCTTGGTGAGTACCCAAAGACTCGAGTATTTTTTTGAGAACTTGTTTCCCAATGGACCATTTGTTAAGTGATTCAAGTGATGAGTTGATACCCGTAGGTTCCAAAATGACCAAATCCGGTAGTTATTGTGAATTAAGTAGCGATTCCTCAGTTTTTATGTACGAGTCGCCGGTTGTGGAGGGTAGGCTAGAACTTCGTTCTTGCTCCAATTATGTTCCCGATGATATTATTGTAGTCAATGAATATGACTCGTCATTCCCTTTAGCCTCTTACCCTCCATCTAATGAAACTTGGGCTTCGACCATAAAAGAACATGACATTCCCGAAATTAGAGCAACTCACAACCTTCCTTCTTCAATCGTATTAAGAGCTCCTTTAGATACAGATGACGCTGATAGCAACGGTCCCGATGAGATTGTTGTGCATGAGGCGTATTTTGCATTAGGCTTAAGCAACAAGATATCGTCTCTCATCGTGGAAGTTGTCAACTACTTTGGCATCTCTCCGGGGAAACTGACTCCCCATACATGGAGAGTATTGACTGCAATTCAGATTATCGAAAAACTTAACAACATCCGCTTAGGGTTGGAAGAGGTTCTTTTTGCCCACTTCCTCAAAGCTTATGAGTTAGATAGTAGTAGGTACACTATCCAGAGGAAGACTTCATTCCCTGTCTCTTTAGTTTTTGAATTTGACCCGCGGGAGATAAGGAAATTCCTTACGAGAAACGTTGGCAAGAGAAGTTTCTCTTTATGCGAGTGGGTGATAACCCCAGTTTTTCGGTGACTTGGTTCCCTAGAGGTAGAGTCACATTTTTTCTTTATGTTTGGATATCATATGACAACTGATACTTAATACATGTATGTTGATGCAGATACTTCCAGGACACCACAGTGTGAAGAGGGGAGAAACAGTGCTTTCAAGGTCATTAGCTTCCCTTCAGAACGGCGTTATGTTGGGTTCTTAGTGTGTCTGTTTGCTTTGGAGAGGAGCTCAATTTGGGGGTTAGCTGCATAATTTAAATGCAATAACAAATTATGTAAATCACACGTGAATTAAATGTAATTTTTAAAGGATACGGTTTTTTAATAGTATAAAGATCCACTACAAATTATTCAATTTTTTTTTCGCCAATCATTTTTTAGATATATAAGATACATTAATAATAGTATTTGTATATGTAAAATACATTTGTCTGACTTGCAGCCCAAAACGAGTTAGCCTAGTGAGCATCCATTAATTCTTATTGATTAAAGTAAAGTTGGATCAACCATCAAATATAAAATATCTGTATTTCATAATATGACAAAAATGTATAGACATTGACATCAAATTTATGACGATCTTGAGCTGTTGTTTACCAATATATCAAAGGCATAAAGTATCTAAAACGGAAACAAATTGTTGACCACAGAAGAAAAAAAAAAAAAAAAAGGCGGGGGGNAAATCGTCATTTACTAAACAAAAAAATCTAAGCAGCCTTATAAAAACCAATCTGCCTTTGATGATGAAGAATACACAAACACGAAAGCCCTTTTCATCTTCATTGCTTCTTCATGTTTCTCTTCTTCTAAATTGCAAAAAAAAAAAATTCCAGGAAAAATAAAATGCATCGATCACGGAACTGCAAGATCTCTGGGAACGACGCCATTGTTTCTTGTCGTCTTTCAATTTCTAATCTCAAAGTTTTATTCGTTTTTGAATCGTCGTTATTGAATAATAATTCCATCAATCGTTTTGACGATGTGTTTGTCCGATAAGCTTTTCGTTGCTTCTCCTCCGATACGATCTCTCTACAGATTATTTTTTCCGCGATTTCGTATTAAATCTTCATCCCTAATCAGATCGTCTAATTGAATTTCGTTCAAACATTTTTGGATTTTTTTTCGTTCACTGTTTTCTTTGATACAAATAATCTTACAATGGATAAGAAGATTTTCTTTCCGGATGAGCTTACTGAAGGTAAACCGCGAATTGTTATTTTCATCATGAAACTTTTAAGATTATGACATTGCGATTTCGGAATTGTTGTGTATTCGAATTATCATATAGATTTGAAAAATCCTTATCGAATATAATCAGATCTACTCAGAATGTATGTATGGATTTGTATGGTATGGATAATAGCTGCTGCGTTTTTCTTTGATTCGTGTTGGTTGTGATAAAATTTTAGGGAGAAAAGTTTGTGTAGTTCAGTATCCCTTTGTCCTTGGACTTGTGCACTGAAAGCATTAATTGAAGCAGGTACAATCTCTGCGCTTATCCAGAAGCAGAACGATGTGCAGCCTTCTGTAATCGTGATTGGCAGTGGTATATCAGGTCTTGCTGCTGCTAGTAATCTCTCAGAAGCATCTTTTAAGGTAACAATCATATGTTTTTAGCGGTGTATCTTATATATATAGATTGTTTAACTGTTGGCTTGTTTATGTAGGTGACTGTTCTTGAATCACGCGATAGGATTGGTGGTCGCATCCATACTGATTATTCCTTTGGCTGTCCGGTTGATATGGGAGCTTCCTGGTGAGTTCCTATCGATCCTTTTTGGCAAACTAATCGCTGGCTTTGATTAATCCTTTTGTATGCTGTTCTTTACTGTTTAGAGAACATCAGCCGCCTATGTTCACTGGTTTCAGTTGTCTAATTTGTAATATTGTTGGACTGGAATTCCAAGTTGTCTTAAGAAGATTGCTCACGACTTAATAGCTTCTATACTTTCTGACCTTTTCTCAAACATGGTCTAGGTTACATGGAGTCTCAAATGAGAATCCCTTGGCTCCTATTATACGCCGTCTAGGGCTGACTTTATACCGAACTAGCGGAGATGACTCTATCTTGTATGATCATGATTTGGAAAGGTAATATTTCTCATTTCTTAGGTATATGATAGTCCATGACACTTGTTTGTGCTTCAAATTTACACCTAGATCTTATGGTTTTGAATTGGTTTAGTCTCTAAATGTGGCAGAAATACGTAGTAGATGTTCAATCTGAACACGGAATGTAAAAATATATATTAGTCTCACTAGCAGTTGCACTTTCACAACTATAAAATCTTTTTCAAAACTTAATTTATTTGGTAAAGCAGGGAAGGTTTCTAAAGCCTGGGAACATCAACTTGAAAATTTTCTCAAGTAAAATTTGGCTTTCTTTTTCAGTTATGGACTTTACGACATGCATGGGCATAAAGTTCCGCCTCAGTTGGTCACTGCAGTTGGAGATGCATTCAAGAGAATTCTGGAAGAGGTAATCTTGGCACTTGCTACAATAATTTTCTAATCACCATCATTTTTCACGAGAAGTTGACACACGCTTACTTTCTTGTTGATTGTAGACCGAGAAAATAAGGGATGAAACGACTAATGACATGTCAGTTCTTCAAGGAATATCCATCGTATTGGATAGAAATCCAGAACTAAGGTATCAACTGCAGTCACAATGTGCAAGTAGCATTTTAATTTACAAAGTTATATATCCATTAAACCTCTCTTGATTTTTGTGCATTATCTAGGCAAGAAGGAATGGCGCACGAAGTTCTGCAGTGGTACATTTGTAGAATGGAGGCATGGTTTGCTGTAGATGCGAATTTGATATCACTGAAATGTTGGGATCAGGCAAGCAGACCTTTTTCATTCATTGTTTGGTCTCAGTTGGGTCGTTAGTATATGAATTGAATGGACCTTCATATACAAGAACTGCCTGTGTATTGGTTATTGTTGTAATGATATGTATCATTAGCAACGTTTTTTAATCTGTTTATTATCTGAAGCGAAATACTTAAGAGGAAACCCGGTAAGCTCAAAATAGTTATTTGTTTTGCAGGATGAATGCCTCTCAGGTGGTCATGGTCTAATGGTGGAGGGTTATGAGCCAGTGATCAGAACACTCGCAAAAGATATAGATATTCGCTTGAGCCATAGGTAAACTTCAATCCAACCACCGATAAGGTCATATGGTTCGTCAATCTTTACAAAAATGTATTTATCCTTGGAGATTGATTCAAACAGGGTTACGAAAGTATCAAGAACAACTAATAACAAGGTGACAGTCGCAGTGGAAGGGGGAACCAGTTTTGTTGCTGATGCTGTTATTATTACAGTTCCCATCGGCGTTCTCAAGGCAAATCTAATTGAATTTGAACCAGAGCTCCCACCATGGAAAACGTCTGCGATATCGGATATTGGAGTAGGCAATGAGAATAAAATTGCCCTGAGATTTGACCGAGTGTTTTGGCCCAATGTGGAGTTCCTGGGGATGGTGGCACCGACTTCTTATGCCTGTGGCTATTTTCTGAATCTTCACAAGGCAACGGGTCATCCGGTGCTTGTTTACATGGCTGCGGGAAATCTAGCCAAAGACTTGGAAAAGCTATCCAATGAAGCTACAGCAAATTTTGTAATGCTGCAACTTAAGAAAATGTTTCCAGATGCACCTGACCCAGTAAGCAGCCATCGTCTTTTACTCTCTATTATCTTTCATTCTTGTTTTATCGTTTATTGGTGAATGATGGACTATATAGAGATTGATTTGAACATTTAAAAAAAAAACAGGTTCAATATCTAGTGACAAGATGGGGAACAGATCCAAATACATTAGGGTGTTATGCATATGACGTAGTTGGAATGCCGGACGATTTGTACGCGAGGTTAGGAGAGCCAGTGGATAACATTTTCTTTGGAGGAGAAGCTGTGAACGTTGAGCATCAAGGATCAGCTCACGGAGCCTTTTTAGCGGGAGTCTCGGCCTCTCAGAACTGTCAGCGGTATATCTTCGAACGAATGGGCGCTTGGGAGAAACTCAAACTTGTTTCTCTTATGAGGAGTTGTGATCTTCTCGAATCTGCAACTGTGCCTCTCCAAATCTCCAGGATGTGATCTCTGTTAACTCTCGCTCTCTCTTCTTTTTTTGTTTCCTTTAACTTTCATTTAGTTTTCTTATGGTTACTCTGCTTTAAAGGCAAAGCGTGGGTCCATCTGAAAAACAAAATAAAGAGACATTTGCAAGCACTTACGAATGTGACGTCTTGTTTTTTTAGTCCGGCAAAGTTTTGTTTAATCCAAAGGCCAAGTGCAATGATATATTTCCGAGACAAATGCTGATATAATCATATAACCTTCATGGTTAAAAAAAGAAATGTCCATTTTTTTTTCCCTGAGTAATATATAAACCTTGAGGCACTCCACAAAACCAACAACAGAAATAAGCAACCCAAAAAGTCAAAGAATGAGACACGTATTAAATCAAATAAGAGAAACTTTCTCTTGCTCAAATAAACTCTACGACCAAGAAGGATGACCTAATGTTACATAGGAGTGAACAAAATTTCATGTTGTCACACTTTGAGCAATGAGAAAGACTCTCTTATTTGACACGGTTGGTTCCAACACCACCGACCAATCTTGAATTTGAAGAAGAGCTTCTAATAGTTGAGAGGAAGAATCAAGGCAAGAATGGGTTTGTTAACTGCTGCAACCAAGATAGAATCATCCAAAGCAAAAAAAATATAGATTGAAACCTATGATTCACCATACTTTGAATTGCCCAAAGAGAAGCATTAACTGAAACAGTCTGCTTATCTTTAGTTGGAAGAAAAGACATGCAAAAATGCATCAACACTTCCCCTGTGTTGTTCCTGAGAACCCAAGTAGCCCTACACAACTTGTTAGATTTTGAACAAAAAAGTCTATGTTAAATTTTAACCTATCTAAACATTAGGGAGACCAAACCACCGTATTATGTCGATCCATGTTTCTTTCATTTGCATCGGCTTCCATTTAAGCTTCATGAGCTAAAAACCAAAGAGATGCCTTTTCTCTTATTTTCAAAATTGTCTCAGGGGGAACATATTTCTTCCTTTCAAAAAGAAAACTTTTCGTATTTTTCCAAATATACCAGAGAATCCAAGGAAAACTACTTCTCAACTCTTGAGGATAGGAAGAATTTTCTAAAACCGAGAATAGATAATGAAAGTTGACATACTCAGAGTTACCGTCAAAACCTGATTTCAGAAAGGAGAAGTTAGAGAGAGCCCAAATTTGTCTAGCAATGGAGCATGTGAAGAAAATATGATTTATAGTTTCACCCTCCATACCACAAACCAAGAAAATACCCTCACCATTCATGTTGCAATTTTATCCTTAGTGAAATCTCAAAATTACAAGATCCAAATACCCACCTACCCACCCACCCATATCCATTTTTAAATCGGATCATCAACCAACATCTCTGAAAACCTAACTTTTCAATTTTTTTAAACTAACTTTATTAATTAGTTTGACATAATATAATACGTGCGAAGCGCATCAGTTATATAACTTGGAATATAAGAATGAAGAGTAAAGTTACAGTCTCTTGCCCATTGATCTTTGACCGAGTAGTCTGCTAGAGTATTTGAGTGTCTTGGTGTCCATGTAAATAAGATGTCTTTGATTTTTTCGTTTAGTTATGTATTTCACGCATCCAGTTTGCTAACTTGAAGTTGTAGCTATTGTTGTTAACAAGGTCTATGATTCTTTGGCAATCTCTTTCCATGATCACTCTTGTGTGACCTTTAGCACATAGATTTTGCATTGGCATCAGTAGGCTTTGTAACTCCACCTCCAATGCTGAATTAACTCTATACTAGAAACTTATATTGCACTTGTAAATCTTCTTGTATCATCTCTCAACACCCATCTGACGTTTGATTTACTATGATCCACCATCATAATTGCATTTGATCCAAATTTTCGTAGGTCATATCCGTTTTGAACATTTGTTATATCTCATAGCTTGTGAATGTGATCTTGTGTTGCAGTTATGTTGTTGTGTAGCTGCCATATTTGACTATTCCTCTGAATCATAGTTTACGAGACGAAAGTCCTTCCTCCATGAAGTATATTCTCATTGAAAAAGTATATTTCGACTCTTCCAAATCCGCCATATGATACATAGCGGTAAGGGTTTCTGGAACTTTATCTCTTAACCTGATAAGTGGTAATGTAATATTGACTTTATATTGTCATCAAAAGTTATCAGGGGTTAACAAGTGAAGTAATTGGTATCTTAGTTGCTTTCCAAAGGTTCATCACATGAGGACATGTGAAGAATAGGTGGTGTGTAGTTTTCATCTTTCCCAAAGACTGTATGCATTGATTATCCATTACGATGGTTCTTTTTTTTAGTTGAGCCCCTATAGCTAATACTTTAGAACACATACGCCCTAGGATGATTTTCAGTGTCAGTGTTGTTTTCAGCTTCCAAATTCTTTTTTTTGTCTTGATATCACCATGTGGTGGTTCAACGTTTGTATTCTCATTATGCATAGCAGCCCGATATCCCAATTTGACATCATAGCACTCATTCTTTGAGTAATGAAAACCTAATATATCGTTGCAAGCATGCGAGGGAAGGCGTAACCTGACAATATGTTGGACATCATCCTCGTGGACTAATTTTATGATTTTTTCTGGATTGATTTGTTCATAATTTAACACATATTTAGCATCATTTAGTATGTGCTTAGTTGCATTTAGTATGTAAATAATGCATTTTAGTGTCAACATTCACTTAGTTTAGGAATAGAGTCTAGAGTTAGAATTTGTTGCATTTGCATGCATTTCTTTTGCAATTGTAGGGAATAGTTCTTGGCAAAGTAAAGAGGAGTTTGGAACTTGATCCTTGGTGGAAATGAAGTAAATAAAAAGCATTAATCAAGGAAAAATGAAGAAGAATCAAGGGAAGAAAAAGGGAATAAAGAAGGATCAAAATGGAACCAAAGATGCTGTGGAGCTAAGGAGCTTGGATGTTGATTCCAAGATTTATAAATGGAAGCAAAGAAGAGAATAACCCTTTGAAATCAACATATGACCGACTTTGCAAAAAATGAAGAATAGGAAAATAATACGCAGTTCTGACGGCAATTGAAAAAACTTGAAGATTGAGCTAACCAAGCTAGCAATGCAGCCCACCATCAACCTCCAAGGTCAATAATTCGCAACATTTGGGTCGATGGTGGGCAACATGGACCAGAAACTGTCCAATGCAAGCCACCATCGACCCATGCACTTAATAGTGGGCAACATTGGGTAAATAGCAGAAAAAATTCCGCCATTTTGGCATCTAGGGCAACCCTTCTCTCTCCCATTTCCTATAAATACTAACTTGTAACCTCCAAGAACATTAATGTTACCTAAGCTATTTTGTTCTCGATGTTTTTAAATTTGATTTTAATATTTGTAAACTCTTTTATGTTGGATCTCTTTAAGTCATTTATGTATTTCTCTTATCTTTAAATCTTGTTCTTCATTTAATTTCTAGTTTTTCAATGTTTTTTCCTCTCTTTTAAAGATTGGATTTTTATTGCTTCTTCTCAAGTTTCTTTAAATTTAATCATCTTTTCTCATCTCATCTCTCCTTCTTCTCACTTCAAGCATGAATTTTCAAGAAGCTAGTGATACTTCTTGGTTCTCCATGGGTCTTAATGAATACAACACATTGGATATTGGATTGGTAGATTAGGGAATGTTTAGGTGGTTAGCTAATGATGTCTAAGGATAGATGAAACTTAGATCTTTATGGTTTAGGTGTTCTTAATGCTAGATCTAGGATAAAAATTAGATCTTGACATGTATGCACTTCACGCCCGAGAGGTGTTCGATGAAATGTCCAGGAGAGCTTAAAGCATGCTAAACTTAGTTTAGCCAACGAAAGTTGATCGTTAGGGAGTTCAGTGACTATGTGGAATGGTTCTTAATGATTGCTAGCTAATTGATTGCAAGAAGCAAGATTTGAGCGAAATATGTTAGCTTGCAAATGTGACTTTTAGCCATGAGAATGGTAGTAGTTTGAGCATTGATTTCATAGTTGTGAGACTTATTCTTTTGATTGCCTTCTTTGTTTTTAGTTTAGCCACTTAATTACTCCTTCTCAAAAGCCAAATCCGGGATCCACTTCTCCATCATTTCAAGTCTTGTTTAGTTTGTTTATGGTGTCTTTGCATCTTGATTAGTAATCAGTAGTAACCACCTCTCTTCCTAGTTGCTTAGATTAGGAGATATTGTGCATTCCTAATGCTTGAATCTCTAGTTCTCGTGGGTTCGACTCTTAAGTACTACAATCTACATAGCGGTACACTTGCGGTTTAATGAGGATTGTTAGTTAATTAAGGTTTAAAAAATTAAAACTTGAAGTTGATTTAACCACTAGCAAATCAAAGCTCATCAATGATCCCATCCTTTAACATTGTGATGTATCAAGCTCTTGACCAAAGTACAGTCCCTGTCGTCTTCCTTTCTTCTTCTTGGAGGTCGAGGTGGATGTAGTGTTAACCAAGGGTCAATCCACGTTTGTATAGCTGATCCATCACTAATTACATATCGTAATCCCTTCTAGACAAGATCAGTTCCATGTAATAGAGATTGCCAACCAAAACTTGGTTGTGCACCTCTTGGCGCACTGAGAATGTTAAAGGATGAGAAATAACGTCCCCTCAAAGTTTGTGTCATCAAGGAGTTTAGAAATTCGAGGATCCTCCAAGATTAACTTACCCTAAATCACATCACTAAAACCCTCTATATCCCAAAAGCCTAATCCACCCTCGTTTTAGGGATGCACAATCATTTCCAGGCCACTCGATGCATACGGTTCGGGTTATGTGAACCATTCCACCAAAAATTTGATAAAGCATCATCCAAGTCTTCAAATATCGCTCTCGAGAGCTTAAAGCAATTCATGGTATAGATTGGCATTGCCATAGCTGTAGATTTATTCTGGTAACCAAAGGAGCTTGTTACACCCTCCTTCGTTAAAGATTTGTGGCTTTGTGTATTAGCGTTTTCATACCCTCTGCTACTCTTTTGCCAAAGAAGATTTTGATTTCCTCGTGTTCACCATCTGTCTTGATGCTTGTTCATATTGGTATAACATGTCTTTTATAACTTGATGTGCCTCCGAATTCGCTTGACAGAAAAAAGTGAGTCATCTACGAACAAGAGATGACTTATGGATGGATTTTTATTACTAATCTTAATCACCTAGATGTCTCCGTTTATCTCTGCTTTTTTTATCATATGTGTTAATACCTCATCACACATAATCAAAATACATGGCGACAATGGGTCCTCTTGGCGAATACCCGTCTCCGGTGTTATGTTCGCTCTAGGTGATCCATCAATGTTAACCTAAAATGTTACTGATCGTATAAAAATCATGATCCATTCAATTCATCATAGAGAAAAACCCATTTTCAACATTGTCATTCTGATAAACTCACATTTTAATCTGTCGTATGCCTTTATAATATATGTTTTGATAGCCATGTATCGACCACGAATTTTTAGAGCATGTAAGACTTCATGAGCGATGATAATATTATCCGTCATCTCTGGGATAAAAGCTGCTTTCTCTTCAGAGATGATGCTTGAAAGATGCTTTTTTAGCAAACGACTAAAATCTTGGAAATAATCTTGTAGCTTACATTCCATAAAGCAATGGGTCAAAATTCATTCCTTCTCCGAGGATTTTTAGTCTTCGGGATTAAACAAAGATTAGTGTGACTCATCTCCACATTCAATTTACTTTTGTTAAAGAAACTTTGAATTTTCTCAAATGATTTCAGGTTTTATGTCGTACCAAAATGAATGGTAAAAAAGCACCTGTGAAATTGTCTACTTCTGGGACTTTTGTAGCACGAATAAATAAGATAACTTTTTTTTATCTCTATTTCCAAAATAGCTTTTCTAAGCTCTTAATTCATTGTTGTTGTTATTTTTGGTTGAAATATGTTAAAAATATGGTAATGATTATTTTAAGGGCTTAACTCGGTCTTGAATAAATTTGTGAAGAATTCCTCCGCCACTCATGAAATATTTTTATCTACAGATTTTGTAGCTCATGTTCGTCTATTATTGAATTTTATGCCTTGCCATCCTCCCCTTTATTGTAGCAAATAATTTTCGTATATTACGATCGCCGCATTTCAGCCATGTATTTCAACTTTTTTTTGTCCAAATCTTTCCTCCTCAGCATATGCAATGTTCAGTCTTTGTCTGAGATCCCGAACTATATCAATTTGTTCTCCTCTGACCATAGCATCTTCATGTCACCTTTTTGCTACAACTATTTCTTCTTTTGCGTTTGTTCATTTTTCTTTTTTTTTTCATCTTGAAATCTCCTTGCGACATGATCTTAATCTTTTGTTCAGGCTATCGTGTGAGTTGTGTGCCTATGAGGATTGTGTCTTTGAAACCTTCTCTTTGGATAAACCGGTTGTCGAACTTAAACTGCTCTACCTTCATGTCCATTTCACTTTTAATTGTTGTTACAACAAGGTGATGGTCAGAATTCCCACTTTAAGAATTCAACGTATGATTTTGGATATTGTACAATCCATTCACTATTAGCCATAGATATATCCATGAAGCATTGAACATGGTGAGTGTGATGTTTGCCAACTCTATAGAAGTTTTTTTCCTATAAATTTATGTCATGAAAGTCTTAGACTTGTGTCATCTTCCTGAAATCCCTGAAGCTAATTTCTGGTCGTAAGTTACCACTAATTTTCTCAGCATTTTGTTTGATTTCTTTGAAGTCACTAATAGGTAGCCAAGGTCCATTTTTGTGTATCTCTAAATTGTTCCAAGTTATGAGCCTTAAAGATAGGGCAGGGTTCCCGTAAACACATGATAAGTAGAACTGAAAAACCTTTACATTGAACTTGGAGATCTACAAGGTTTGGAGACTGAAAATAATAGACATTAAAATAACATTCTTCCACATCACAACTAAACTGCTACTAAGACCCCTAGGAGGTATTGTTACATTACTATCAAAACCTAAATCACCAAAAAATCCTCTGACCTAGCTGTCTGGTTGTTTTGTTTCCATAAGAAAAATGTTATCTGAGAGATACTTTTGATTGATTTCCTTTAGATGTCGAATTATCATGTCATTTCCTAAGCCTTGACAGTTGCAACATATTGTCCTCATGGTGGATGTGGAGGAACATGGCTCACCACGTGTCTCTCGTTGTCATCCTCATTTTCTGAACCACTTCCTTCACCACAAACTCTCGCTTCCTCTTGACGGTAGACTCTCCACAAACTCTTGCTTCCTCTTTGACCATGTCCTACATCTTCTCATCCTCCGACTTGACCTTCTTTTTTCCCTTTAGGTCCACAATATCTAATTGGTTCTTTGCATTGTCTGTGAGCTAGGGTTTGAATTAGCCTTGGGAGTAGTATCGTGTTCACCTGAGAACATATTGAAGCATATCTCAGGCTCAATGTACTCATCCTCCTATTGGCTAGCTTCATTACCATCCTTATTTTCCTATACTTTATCATTCCCGTCGTTTTTCATTGGATCCACCTCTTGAATGCGAATGTCCTGGTCATGTTACACTTGATTTGCATCTCCGTTTTGTCCCTCGTATGAAATTTCACGAATAATATCATAGAGGTTTGCTTGTTGTTGTACTCCTTGGTTATCTATATTCGGTTTGTCACCATTGTTATTGTCATGGTCTCCCACACCTCAATTCTAAATTAGGCAGCTTCTTGAATCATGTGTGAGTATCTTACAAGCCTCACAGAAGCATGGAGACGTTTATAGCAGAAGGTTAGCAAAGTGTTGGCGTCAGTTGTGATTTGGAAATATCATTGGAATCATATAGGTGCCTTCACATCCCAATTAATTTGGACTCATACAAGCTTCACTCTTACGGCCATCAATGGATCATAATCAACCTCCATTAACATGGCAAGGGCTCGCCCAATTTGCACAATCACCTCTACGTTCATGAATTGGAAGGGAATCCCCTAATTCGAGTATAGAATGGGATGTGGTTCATAATCAACATGATCATGAGTGGATTCCATCTTTCTAGAATGAGCATCCTCTCCGAGAAACCCCAAGGACCTTGATGTGTCAGTATTTTAGTAGTTTTTACTACGGTTTTTATACGAGATCTCTGGTTTTAGTATGTATTCAGATCATTTTGGCGCGGATTTGTGTTCTTTTTTGTTTTTATAGGAATCGAGCTTGAATGTGCGAAAAGAATGCATTTTGGATGGATTTCAAGCATCGAAAGAAGTGTTCGTGAAAAGCTGGAAAAATACCCAGAAAATTGGACAAGGATCGACCGATCCATGTGTATGGATCGATCGATCCCTGTCTCGTTTTGCGGACCGATTTTATGAAGAACCATACCGAACTTATATCGAACCAAATTACTATCAAAAGACCTAAGCTCGTGTTTTACCTTTCATTATGCACTTTTTTAGACTTTTAGAGTGCAGAGAATGATTTTGGAACCTAGGGAGAAGCATCTTTGTACTTTGATTCGAGAAGTTTTAGGAACCCTTTTACTCTTGTTTTTGTTAAATACAATCATGTCTCTCTTGAATTTGATCTGTTGTTTTGCAATTACCATGAGCGAGTAGTCTATTCGTTGGGTTTAGGGATTCTCACATAGGGATTCATGAATTGTTGATGTAGAATCGCATGATTAGGGATTTAATCTAATGGATCTTCATCTATGATTGATCGTAATGCATGAAATTGAATTGATCACTTAGTTTCTGATCTTAGGTAATTTAACGTCTGGAAAGTGTTTGTTTAAATGCCTGAGAGAATCTTAGATGATCAATTCTTTTTAAGCCAATGAAAATTGATGTTTAAGCGAATTGTGAACATATCAAACCTGTTAGTAATGCATGATTAGAAATCGAGGGTCAACGGAAGTTAGTCTCGAGATTTCTAATACATAGGGAGCTGATACTACAGAAGTAGATCAGTTCTTCTTTTGTGTTTGAGTTCAAGACGGTTTTAATATTGTTTCCTAGTCTATAATTTGAATCAACAATGAATTGTTTCCCTGAGAATAACTGATGCCCAACACTTCTTTAATTAATTTACACCTCGTCATTACTGCCTGCTTTCTTTGTTCTTTTGATTTCGTTATTTGTATCATCTACAAAACTTCTTTTTAGCTGTAGCCCGCTGTTTGATTCTACATTCTTCGTGCTACTTTTGGTCTCTGTGGATTCGATCTCGAACCACTACAACGTACATCTGTGCGCTTGCAGTGTTTTTTCGGGCGAAAACTTGAGCTACCAGACCTCGGCGGAGTACTGTCATCATTGACTCTTTCGAAGGGAAGATGTATTGGAACTAGCGACCTTCAACGATGTAACCATGAACTAACCCCTCAAGTCCCCAGAGATGAGGTAGTTTAGCAATGATTGAGTGTAGATTTTGAAGTCATGGCATCATTGGACGATCAATTAATATGAAACTATTCTTTGCCGCTGCCAAATTTAATCTCCACCAAAAGCGCAGATTCTTGAACTGCTCTTCTTAGTTTATCCGCTATATGGGTGAGAATGATGTGAAATCCTAATGTGTTTAACATATTTGAGAGAAAAGATAAAAGAAAGCGTGAGAATCTATAACGTCTTGTTTCATCTTTATAGAAGAAATTCCCTTGAGTAACTGTTTGCATAACTTCTTGATCTATTGCCATGCCTCACAAGCCTCGATCGTCATGCGGCCAATCCTCCTCCTCATCGACAACGTGCCATAAAATTCCCTTGACCTGATACGATCTTCACCCAAACTTGTGAAAGCGCCTACCATGCCCCTTGCCTCGCAACTTCATCGGACTGGTCCGTGGACCTATTTTCACTAGTCTATTCTGATTCCCAATCCTCGATAAATAACACCTACCAACAAACTCTTCTGTCCGCGACCCCTTCCCCCTGTCCCCAGTCGTGAAGCCTTTCTAGTCCCCAACAACCATAAAATCTCTGCCAAAATAACTATCCTACATCCCAACCACACCAACCATCACCCACATATCACGAACCACCTTCCCATCCATTCTACCATCCATAACCTCAAGAAAAGCACTAAAACACTTTTGGGAACACTTTTTCTAGGTCAGATCAAATAACAGCTCAAATTCTTTAACAACAATCAGCAATTTCAACATTTATGCATCAAATGAAAATGATTTCCAAGGCTAGAAAATTCAAGAACACAATAACACACCTGGAGCATCAATAAATCTCATTTCGAGCCATATTTTTGAAACTGAGCAAAATCATTTTCGCCAAGTAAGGAATTAACAAAACTTTTTCCACCACTTAATACAAGTTCTAAGGATCCTTTTGAGATGTCAAATCAATCTTAAAGACCTTAATACCCAAAGGCGAGCATATGAAGACAAATTTGCAATAAAATAGAACACATATGAACATTGAGATGGATTTTCAGTTTCAATGAATGCCAAGATGTATTGTGACCAGACTGTACAATATTTTTGAGCTATCAAAAACTCATTAAAGGCAAAGTCGTAATTCACACACATCCAAAGGCTCAAAGAAGCGACTAAATGGACAAGGAACACAACCATGTCACTTCAAAAGAAACCTAAGGCAAACAAACTTTCATACTCGCAGAACATCATCAAAGTCAATTATAATCACATGAGAAATTAGAAGAGATGATCATATTATTTTCGCTCAACCAAGACTCAAAGACAAGAAGACCTGCTTATTAATAACTCAATACTAGGAGTTGAACAAAATTTCACCGCTGAAGATTCCCAAGAAAAGTATCAAAAATATGAAGAAGTGCCCAAACAATGTTAGAAGCGCAAATAATTCATCCCAGAGCACCTGTTTGAGTCATAAACCAAAGAACATTGACAAAAGCAAAATCGAGCTCCGACAAGGGAACCAAGCAATCAAATTGAAGACTCATAATTAATTATCATATGGAGAAGGCAATGCTGAAAAAGTACCAGACAAAACGTCCAAATCATCAAGAATACGGTTTTACCAAAATGAGTCGTGCCAAGGCTCAAAATGACCACACTAAGAAAAACCAAATTCGATATGATATCCAAACTTTAAACTTCATTTTAGTCATAAAATATTATAATCTCTAGTAGGTTTTCAGTTTCGCACGGAGCATTCTTCCCAGATTGCAAAATGGACCCTTAAGCTTCATTTCGGCTTCACTTAAACACATACGTGGCCATGACATCTCCTTATATCCGAACAACATCTAGGTTTACTCTATTCCCTATCTTTCCAATTAGCTTTCAGTACCGTCTCCGGTTGAGTTTACACCAGAACGGTGTATATTAAGTCTGGAAGGATTCCTATTGTTACTAATGACTATTTTTCTTTTGATTCCCATACTTTTGAGTCGTTTTCGAAACATTTCAAAATCAAAATATTTTACTGAGTCAAAACGATTCTGGAAACAAACTTTTTTGGAAAATTTTCATGTTGTATTAATGACCTAGTGACCGTTGCTTCAATTTTGACTACAATTTCACTCAGCGAAAAGGCTATCTGGTGAATCAGCTAATTGAGATGACCATATTCCCTGAGTATCTTGATGATTCGGAGTTACTTAGTAGATAATGAAATTAATCCTCTAATATTGAGGCTTGGTATGCTTTGGATTAGACTCCTATTTCTAGCCTGACAAAACTACGGTTCCCCTCTTTTCCTCCTCTAAAAAAAGAGTATTTACTTTCTTATGCAAGAAGTTGGAACACAAGGCAGTGACGTGAATGTGAGGATTCATATCCTATTGGTATCACATAGATTAAATTCAAATGTTTTTAATAGAGAAAAAGCAAAAGGGATTCGATAGAAAAAATAAAATGATACCCTTGAAAAGTAAGAAAAATTGATCTCTAAGGAAAAAATAAAGGAAGAGGAAAGGAATATGTAGGATAAACAAGAATTTTTAGGAACCTGAGATAGTGTTGGTCTACATGTTCCTTAATCGATATTTCCTTGATGAGACCGCATGCTACAGATTACAGGGAGTAGTAAAGATGACGTTGAATCAATGTTGTGGAATATTGCTTGAATCGAGGACGTTGCTAAACTTATGATAAAGTACATGGAAGTTCTATCTAATGTCACCTTTTGGGTTGTTATTTTTTCGTGAAAGTAAAGTTAGCAAGTTGGTTATGAGATTCATGTAACTTTCCATGATTCTAAACATCTTTCTGTTCTTTGTGTTCTCAACTTTATGATGAGTTAAAAGGTAAGTATGAGAGAATTGATAACACCCGATTTACCATGCTTTTCCTATGGTTTTAAATATGTTTTCTTAGTTTTCTTATGAAAACCTAGGCATGAAAAGGTATGTTTCTATATGTGTAGTATTTTGAGTCATTTCAAGATAAACTTTGTAATTTGGATCTAATTGGATCAAAACCAGTTTCTAGACAATTTCCAGCTTGGAGCTAATTAGATATAAATGAAATTTGGACAGGAGCTCGAGAATTGAGATAACGTACATATAGAAGTGGTCTCATATCATTTGGAGCAGTGGGACTTATACCCAATTTAGTAAAGATTGGTCCTGTTGGATAGCGAATGAAGTATGTGCTAGAAGGCAAAAAAAAAAAAGAATTACGACTTCAAAATCCAACAAGACTTTTACACGAACCAATTAAATGTATTCCAAGATTTTTATGCTTAAAACTCAACTCAAAGCCCTTTCGTAAGAAGCCCAAATTTAAAGGCTCAAAGACCTGAACTTAACATAACTTGACTAAAGTTGGACAAGCATTATATGTACTTGTTTTTAGCCTTGATTTTGCAGAGTTAGATTGTTTTTGGATAGATAGGAGCCTAAGGAGATAGGGACGAAACCCTAAGGGGTCATGCTCCTTGCGTTCTAAGTTTCTTACTCGGTTTTCTCATTTTTCTTTCATCTCTGATTGATGTTATGCATTCTTCTCTTGGTTGTCGCCTGTTTTACTTGTTTAATCTTGAGTAGCTTTAGTTAAAAAATAGGTTTCCACGAGTTCATGATCTTGTTGCTCAGGGTTCATACATATTATGATTTAACATTATCACCATTACTTATGTCCAATGTTATTCAATTGCTAGGGTGGTTTGTGAATGGAATCTAGGTTAGTATTCATTCTGAAAGCTTGTCTTACTATTTGAATTAGTATTTGCTAAGCAATTCTATATAGGCAACGAAAGTAGAAAATATACACTAGTTAATGTATATTTTTCTTCTACAAGGATCGTGCGAAAGTAGAGTCCTTTTTTTGTTTAAAGTATATAATCTCGAGCCTCGAAAATGGGAGGATTTACAACTAGATGGTGTTCTAAACCTAAGCCTAAATCCCTAAAATATGACTATTGGCATTCTAGTTTATTATTCTATGTAAATTTCTATTTCTCTAACGTTTATCTTTCATTGATATTTTCTTTTATTGACTATTGACATTCTAGTTCTATGTAAATTTATATTTCTCAACATTTATCTTTCATTTATATTTCCCCTAAAATAGGACTATTGGCATTCTAGTTTATTATTCTATGTGAATTTCTATTTCTTTAACGTTCATCTTTCAAGAATATTCTGGTTGCTTTTAGTTCTAATTTGATTCTCTAATAATGATAAAAACCAAGACCATACAATCTTTGTTTCTTTCTAACTGGTTCAAAAGTTCTTAGAAACTTAGTGCACATTTATCCTCATGGTTTCATCTCTTGCGCATTTGTTGCATATTGTCATTGATTTGAGTGAACTTGACACATACACAACAAAAGATACGTATATAGCATCAATTATCTATACTATTAAAACTAAACGATACTATCTTAAATACTTATTAATAATTGATATAAAATAAGTAATTTAACATCAATTATGATAATTGATTATACTATTGACTAATTTGCCATTGGTTCAAACAAAATCGATACAATATGAATTAATTTGCATCACTTTAATAATAGTGATACATTTATATGGATACACATCAATTATTTGACGTGTTAATGCACTTGTATCAGCATCACTTTAATATAATATTATATGTTACTAGATATACACAAAAGTCGTGGAATAATCTGGCATTAGAGGGCATTAATTAGAAATGATTACTAATAAAAAAACTACATGAGATCTACTGACAAGCAAAATATAATGTAACGACCCCGATCCGAAATCGGGATTTAACCGTGTCGTTCAATTCGGTTCGGTTCAAACCGAAGGGACCGGTTTAAGAGAACCGAAAATCCTAGGTCTTTCCGCGTCTCCTTCTCCCTATTTAAATGCGTTTTCACCTCGAGAAACGCACCATCCCGAATCCCGTAGCGAATCTCTGCCGAATTTCCGTGAAAACCCGAGAACCAAGCCACCCCTGCGATCCGAGCCTTCCCGCGAGCCACCGTCGATCACCGAGCCGCCGCCGTCATTTCCCGTGCCCGAGAACCGTCGATCGTCGCCTCCATTCGCGATCCGAGAGCCAGCCGCGATCCTCGAGCCATCCGAGCCTCGTCGTGCGCCGCTCTCTCCTTCCCGAGCCTCGACGCCGCCTCTGGAGCCTCCCGCGCCGATCCCAGCCACCAATCCAGCCTTCCGCCGCTGTCCTCGACGATCCGTGAGCCGCAAACCGCTGCCGAAGCATTTCTGCCTCCGATCGCGCCGCCGCTCCGTCGCTCGTCTCGATCCGCGACCCCCAGCCGCCGCGTTCTCGAAACCGCGAGCCTCCCTCCGCGTATTCGCCGCCGCCGCTAGAACTGCGAGGTGAGCGTTCCCGTTCAATTTTCGTTTCCTTTCCGTTCCACATTTTCTGCTTCGTTCCGTAGGATTAGATCGTTTCCGTAGTTTTTCCGTGCTTGGTTTTTCGGAGTTTCCATTTATGGAAACTTTCCAGTTTTGGCAAGTTTCCAATTTGGGAAGTTTCTATTTTTGAAAAGTTTTCTTTTCTGGAAAGTTTCTATTTTGGGCAGGCTTCCCGATTTAGAAAGTTTCCATTTATGACAGGTTTCCATAAATAGAAAGTTTCTTTTTTAAGTAGGTCCCAGATTAAGGCCTAATTTGAGTTCCTTCTTTGGTTCAGGCCCAGTAGTCCAGTAGCCGTTCTGAGAGTCATCCGCGCCCAGTTACCGCGTCTGCAGTTGCCAAGGTGAGGCGCTATTCCCGTAGCTATTTCCCCCGTAGAGTTGACTTAGGATGTTTTCAGTGCTAGCATAGGGTTAACGCGTCTTGATTGATAGTCCTGTTTGAGAGTCGGGTCAGTTTGTTTGATGGTTGAACTAGAGGTCTAGGGAATTGGACTAGTGTACTAGGATGTGATGATATGAGATTGGGAATGTGGTGATGTGGATGTTCACCCCCGGAGAAGTGAAAGAAAGCCCTGAGTCCACACACACCGGGGAGTTGGTGAGTGAGATTGGCCGGTCACTGTGGTGGTTGCTGCAGGTTAAGGCGTTTTGGAGAAAACCGGGGGTTTTGTCTAGGACATCTTTGTATGTCATGTATGCTTGTGACACAATAGGTTTCTGCTTGGTGTTAATTCTATGTTATATGTGAATGCATGTTAAGTCCGTTCCGTGGTGTTGCGTGTCTAGCAATTCCATGTCTCACTGGGTGATTTCCCTGTCACTCACCCTCTCTTTCCCTCGCCCCTCCCCTTTTTGTCCCTGCAGGTGAGTATGACGAGCAGGTGGACGGATGATGAAGGAACTGGGTTGTTCGTGTTTGGGACCGGGTTTTTTATTTAAATGGATTTCTATGGCTTTGACTAGATTTGAGTTCTTTTAGACTTGTTACGTTTTCTTTTCTGTGGGCAAGAAGACTCTATTCACATATGGAGCTGTGCCTAGCAATAAGATGGATTTATCCTTGTGATGGAATATTTAGACTCGAATTTGATTTAAGATTTTATTAGAAATGCTCTGGGAGAATGTTTGTGAAGGAGAAGTTGGTTAGAGAAGATAACAAATCCGGGATGGACCTTGGCCAGGTGAACCGGGGTGTTACAAAGTGGTATCAGAGCTTTAGGTTCTCGCCAAACCGGTTCTGACCCGGTAGGCTTCGATTTTCGATTCGGTTTTGTGTTTTCAAATGTTTTGGAAAAGGGGAATTTCAAAAGAAAAAGAGAACACCAGTTTCGTCGGAATCTACCTAGTTCGTTGTCGCTAAGCCCTTCTTCTTCTTCTTCTTAAAGTTTGAAGCCGGTCTAATCAAGGTCTTCCTTTTGCAGATGGTCGCCACCAGAAGAGTGAACAGTAATCAGCCCCGTGATGTTGCTGGAAACCAACCGAGGGTTCAGCCCCAGGTTCAGCCAGTGATTGCTCCTGTTGGTGTTGTCTAAGAGGTTGTTCAACCTGTGAATGCTCCTGTAGTTGTAGTTGAGGAAGTCGTTCACCCTGCGATTGTTGCTGCTGCTGAGAATGTCGCTGATGCCCGGCCTGCCAACTCACAGGAGAGTTTAGGTGAGAGTAGGAATAACCGCCGGAAAACTGTTAGTGAGACCAGAGCGTCTCAGAGGACCGCAGGGTCTGTTACCCACAGAGCTGTCGAGGATGCTCTAGCGGAAGCTGCCAGACTTGTTGCTAAGAATGAGGAGCTGGAAGCGGAACTAGCTAGACATCGTGCCGGCCAAGGTCGAGCGCAAAGCCAGAGGACAGTTGCTAGGGAAGCTTCTTACCGCACTGCGAATCTCCTACCGCCCCCTCCACCGCCGGCCAGGATGCCGCCATTTGTGCCGCCACCGCCGCAGAACCGTTTCCGCGATGGATCGTCCTACTGAGATTACATCAAGCAGCTCAGAGATATAGGAACAGAGATGTTCGAGGGGAAATCTGACCTTGTTGCTGCTGATGACTGGAAAAGGAAGTTGGAGCAGAACTTGGATCATCTGCAATGTCTAAAGATGTACCGCCGAGCCTTAGTTGTGCAGTATCTGAAGGGAGAAGCCTTAGTCTGGTGGAGCGGTAAGGTTGAAAATACTCGAGGGGAGTATGTATTGTCTTGGAACGACTTCAAGACACTGTTCCAGAGGAAGTATTTCCCGCGAGAAGCGCTGGATACTATGGAACACCAGTTTCTGACCAT
Organism: Anastatica hierochuntica; assembly: GCA_900406275.1. Classification (NCBI taxonomy): domain Eukaryota; kingdom Viridiplantae; phylum Streptophyta; class Magnoliopsida; order Brassicales; family Brassicaceae; genus Anastatica; species Anastatica hierochuntica. The sequence continues at coordinate 23,020 of OVAN01001531.1, forward strand.
CACCCAAGGAAACCGGAGTGTCCATCAGTATGAGGAGGAGTTCAGCCGTCTCCATCGTTTTGCTGGTCGATATCTGGAGGAGCAAGAGCTGATCAGAAGGTTCCTGAACGGCCTGAACATCGGAATTAAGAACCGCTGCAAGTTGGTGAAGTATGACTTTCTGGATGAGCTGATAGAGAAGGCAGCTGATCAGGAGAATGGTTTAAAGGAGGAAAGAGAAAAGAACAGGCCGCTCCCGCCTCGAGTGAACCCGGATAGTCGCAAGAGGGATCACAACCAAGCCTTTGGATAGGCATATGCCCCGTAGCCACGAGCCTTCCGTTGTTACAATTGTAATCAGGTGGGACACAGGAGGGCAGAATGTCCCTATCCGCAGAGAGTAGCCCCAGCAGCTCATCCGACCAACCCAAGAGGGAATCCACCAGTAGCTAACCCACCAGCAGCCAATCGGCTAGCAGCTAACCTGCTAGGAGTCAACCTGCCAGCGCACGACGTGAGTTGCTATAATTGTGGACAGAGGGGTCATTACGCCAGAACGTGTACAGAGCCTCGAGCTGATCCGCTTCCGCGCAACCGCCATTACCACTGCGTCCGCCTCGCCCGCAGGGCCCAGCACCTCATGTCTTTGCCGTGGAAATGGCTGAGGAGGAGGAATAGCCCGAAGCTGCTATCCATGCCGCAGACGGCTATGAAGGAGTTGAGCTTATTGCCGGTATGTTGCTCCTCCTTTCAGTTCAATTAGTAGAAGTTCGTGTTGTCGTGAAAAGAGTCAGTCCAATAGAGAGTCTGAACCCTAGAATAATTAGGACCGCCCTTCTGTAGGAACTGTATTGGTGGGAAGAGAAGTCGCATATACTATGTTCGATTCCGGAGCTACAAATAGCTTTGTGAGACCCCAAATGGTGAAGAGGTGGAATTTCCGAGGCAAGTTTGTCCAGAGGAGTCGGAAAGTTGCAACAATTGGCAAGGAGAAGATGGGAGCCACTAGAATTCATGTGGGAGTGCCAATTGTCATTGGAGGGAAGGAGTTCGCCGACAACCTGACTGAGATGGAAATGGGCAGATACGACGTAATCCTAGGAATGGATTGGATGAATCGTCATGGAGTGGACTTAGACTGCTGTCAGGCGCAAGTAAGGATTCCCGGAGCCGAGGAGGGAGCCATTTTCCAAGGAGTTAGAACGGGTCTTGGAGTCCCAATCATCTCCATGCTGCGAGTAGAGGAGCTCATAAAGAAAGGGAATGAGGCGTTCATCGCAACAATCAGAATCACTAAGGAAAGTGAATCGGTGGAAATTAAGGACATCCCTGTGGTAGCCCAGTATGAGGACGTATTTGAGCCACTGACAGGACCACCACCCGAAAGAGGAGATGCTTTCACCATTGAGCTTGAACCAGGAACGGCTTCTGTGTCTCGAGCGCCATATCGCCTAGCACCCGCCGAGATGGCAGAACTGAAGAAGCAGTTGGAAGATCTGATTGAGAAAGGTTTCATCCGCCCGAGCAGTTCGCCATGGGGAGCGCCAGTTCTGTTTGTAAAGAAGAAGGACAGTACCTTCCGATTGTGCATCGACTATAGAGGTCTGAACAAGGTCACAGTTAAGAACCGGTACCCGTTGCCAAGGATAGACGAGTTGTTGGACCAACTCCAAGGAGCTTCTTGGTTCTCCAATATCGATCTGGCGTCAGGATATCACCAGATTCGAATCGCGGAGGAAGATATGCGAAAGACGGCCTTTCGTACCCGGTACGGGCACTATGAATTTGTAGTCATGTCGTTTGGGCTGACGAACGCACCAGCCGCCTTCATGAAGTTGATGAATGACGTCTTCAGGAAGCATTTGGACAAGTGCGTGATTGTCTTCATTGATGACATCCTGGTGTATTCCAAGAATAAGGAAGAGCATGCTCAGCACTTAAGGATCGTGCTAGAAACTTTAGGGGAGCAGAAGTTGTATGCCAAGCTCAGCAAGTGTAGCTTCTGGCAAAAGGAAATAGGATTCCTAGGGCATGTAGTCTTAGGATCCAGAGTCGAAGTAGATCCAGAGAAGATCAAAGCTATCACCGGTTGGCCGACACTTACCAACGCTACTGAAGTTCGCAGTTTCTTGGGTATAGCGGGTTATTATCGCAAGTTCATCCAAGGATTCGCTAGCCTGGCCAAGCCAATGACTCGCCTTACAGGAAAGGGAGTTAAATTCGAATGGACAGAGGACTGTTCCAAGAGCTTCAAAGCCCTAAAGGTCGACTGACGCAGACGCCAGTGCTTGCTCTGTCGAAGGTAGGGGTACCGTATCAGGTTTATACGAATACCTCAGGAGTTGGGCTAGGTTGTGTTCTGATGCAGCTTCAGAAGGTCATCGCCTATGCCTCGCGACAGTTGAGACCTCACGAGTTGAACTACCCGACGCATGACCTGGAGTTAGCAGCAGTGGTTTTTGCCCTCAAGATCTGGAGAGCATATCTGTAAGGAGAGAAGATTCAGATTTTCACCAACCAAAAGAGCCTGAAGTACATTTTCACCCAGCCGGATCTGAATTTGAGGCAGCGCAGATAGGTAGAACTTTTGGCAAACTATGAGATGGAGATCGCCTACCACCCTGGTAAGGCTAACCAGGTTGCGGATGCTCTAAGCCGCAGAAGGGTAGATGTGGACGAGTCAAAGGAGACTCAAAAGCTGGTGGGAATGATGGCAAGTCTAGGGTTATGCGCCACTACCGTCGAAGACGGTTTAACCGGTCTAGAAGCAGTGGACCAAGCTGATTTGTTAGGGAGAATCCGTGAGGCTCAGACCAAGGACGAGTCTCTTAAGGAAATGGTCGAGAAAGAGGTCATTGGGTACCGTGAAGTGACCAATGGAACGATCATGTTCAGAGGCAGAGTCTGTGTGCCCAACGATCTGGAGTTAAGGAAGGAAATTTTGCAACAAGCTCACTGTTCAAGGTTCTCAGGTCACCCGGGAGTGGGCAAGATGTACCGAGGGTTGAAAAGGTACTTTCACTGGGGCGGAATGAAAGGGGATGTAGCCGCATGGGTTTTGCAGTGCCAGACATGCCAGCTAGTAAAGGCAGAACACCGAGTACCGGGCGGTCTTCTTCAAGATCTGCCATTACCACAATGGAAGTGGGATATGGTAACCATGAATTTTGTCACCGAATTGCCATCTACCACAGGAGGTAAAAACGCGATTTGGGTAATCGTCGACCGGCTGATAAAGAGTGCCCATTTTGTGCCAATAAAAAGGACAGACAGAGCCGATAAGTTAGGAGAGAAGTATATCAGTGAGATCGTCAGATTACATGGGGTTCCAATTAGTATAGTATCAGACCGAGATGTCAAGTTCACATCTATGTTCTGGCAAGCATTTCAGAAAGCTTTGGGCACAAGGGTANGGACGATTCAGACCCTAGAGGACATGTTACGGTCTTGTATACTCGAATGGGGAGACAGTTGGTGTAAGCATCTGCCATTGGTTGAGTTCGCCTATAACAACAGCTTTCATGCTAGTATAGGGATGCCACCCTATGAGGCTCTCTACGGAAGACCATGCAGGACGCCCCTGTGCTGGTCCGAAGTGGGGGAGAGCAGAGATCTAGGACCCGAAATTATAGAGGAGACTGAGCAGCAAGTTGAAATGCTCAAACAACGACTAAAGGAAGCCCATGATCGCCATAAGAGTTATGCAGACAATCGCCGCCGGGAGTTGGAATTTGCTGTCGGGGATTTGGTATTCCTAAATGATGTGAATCTCCCGAGGAGTCGGCACTCAAAGGTTGGCGAAGGATAAGCTTTGCTTCTGAGAAACCGTGAAGCTTCAAAGATCAAAGGATGTGGAGCGAATGGTTACACGAAAGCTGCGGAAGACTCTCGATATACCGCTTGATTTCGTTGGATATAACGCACCAACAAGAAGGGGTTGATCAATTGATATTACGCACCATGATAGAAACAATGGTTACGACACACCATCTAAAGGAAGTGAGAATCACTCTCAAAAAGGTTTCCAAAAATTATACTCAAAGGCTTAATTTTATTTCATGGGTTTGGGTCTCTTTAAATAGAGAATTACAAAGAGAAAACATAAACATTAATAGCTTTACATGCAAAGCTTCTAGGAAATATAAACTTAATCTTAACTTGCATGTAAGAGGGATAATAGCATTTAATTTCCAGATTTTCGTCACTCTTCTTGGCAAGCAAATAAAGCACTTGTTTTGGACTCTTCTTGGACTTGTAACATCATAAAAATGGGTTGGACATTATAGATAACATCTTAGGTTGATTTCTGGATGTTTTCCATGTCCAAATCTTCATAAATCAGCTCATTAAGTCCTTCTTCAAATGCGGAAGACGCCATCTTGATATTGATTCACTCCGCTTGTGTCTTACCGATTGTTGATTGTTTTTGTTGCTCCCCATGATCATATCACTAAAGATGAGAAACTTTCAAGGAGGAAAGCAAGGAAAGAGTAAGAAGAAGTTGACACCCAGGTTCATGGGGCCGTACCCCATCGTTGAAAGAATAGGCGCAGTTGCCTACAAGTTGAATCTACCGCCGGAGTTAGCAGACTTCCACAACGTCTTCCATGTGTCAGTGCTGAGAAAAGTCATCAGGGAACCAGAGCTGATTCTGCCTAGTCTGCCGCCGAGTCTGCAAAAGAATTTCTCCGTTCGGAGTCAGCCTGCAGAAATCCTGGAAAGAGCAGAGAAAATAATTCAGGGTAAGGTTGTGGCCATGGTCAAAGTCAGATGGATAGGAGACAACATCCAGGAGGAAACCTGGGAAGTCGAAAATGAAATAAAGAGGGATTATCCGGAACTGTTCGAAGGATCCGAAAGGCAACCAGAGGACATTCAGGATTCGAGGACGAATCCCTTGGAAGTGGGGGATAATTGTAACAACCCCAACCCGAAATCGGGATTTAACTGTGTCGATCAACCCAGTTCGGGTCAAACCGAAGGGATCGGTTTAGGAGAACCGAAAACCCTAGGTCTTTTCGCGTCTCCTTCTCCCTATTTAAACGCGTCTTCACCTCGAGAAACGCACCATCTCGAATCCCGTAGAGAATCTCTGCCGGATTTCCGTGAAAACCCGAGAACCAAGCCACCCGTGCGATGCAAGCCTTCCCGCGAGCCACCGTCGATCACCGAGCCACCGCCGTCATTTCCCATGCCCGAGAACCGCCGAACGTCGCCTCCATTCGCGATCCAAGAGCCAGTCGCGATCCCCGAGCCATCCGAGCCTCGTCGTGCGCTGCTCTCTCCTTCCCGAGCCTCGACACCGCCTCTGGAGCCTCTCGCACTGATCCCAGCCACCGATCCAGCCTTCAAGCCGCTGTCCCCGACAATCTGTGAGCCGCAAATCGCTGCCGAAGCTTCTCCGCCTCCGATCGCGCGACCGTTCCGTCGCTCATCTCGATCCGCGCCCCCCAGCCGCCGTGTTCTCGAAACTGCGAGCCTCCCTCTGTGTTTTCACCACCGCTGCTAGAACCGCGAGGTGAGCGTTCCCGTTCCATTTCCGTTTCCTTTTCGTTCCGCGTTTTCTGCTTCGTTCCGAAGGATTAGATCGTTTACGTAGCTTTTTTGTGTTCGGTTTTTCGGAGTTTCCATTTATGGAAACTTTCCATTTTTGGCAAGTACCCAATTTGGGAAGTTTCTATTTTTGGAAAGTTTCATTTTCAGGAAAGTTTCTATTTTGGGCAGGTTTCCCGGTTTAGAAAGTTTCCATTTATGGCAGGTTTCCATAAATGGAAAGTTTCCTTTTTAGGCAGGTCCCAGATTAAGGCCTAATCCGATTTCCTTCTTTGGTTGAGGTCTAGAAGTCCACTAGCCATTCTGAGAGTCATCTGCGCCAGGTTACCGCGTCTGTAGTTGCCAAGGTGAGGCGCTATTCCCGTAGTTATTCCCCCGTAGAGTTGACTTAGGATGTTTTCAGTGCTAGCATAGGGTTAACGCGTCTTGATTGATAGTCATGTTTAAGAGTAGGGTCAGTCTGTTTGATGGTTAAACTAGAGGTCTAGGGAATTGGACTAGTGTACTAGGATGTGATGATATGAGATTGGGAATGTTGTGATGTGGATGTTCACCCCCGAAGAAGTGAAAAAAGCCCTGAGTCCACACACACCGGGGAGTTGGTGAGTGAGATTGGCCGGTCACTGTGGTGGTTGCTGCAGGTTAAGGCGTTTTGGAGAAAACCGGGGATTTTGTCTAGGACATCTTTGTATGTCATGTATGCTTGTGACACAATAGGTGTCTGCTTGGTGTTAATTCTATGTTATTTGTGAATGCATGTTAAGTCCGTTCCGCGGTGTTGCGTTTCTAACAATTCCATGTCTCACTAGGTGATTCTCCTGTTACTCATCCTCTCTTTACCTCGCCCCTCCCCTTTTTGTCTCTGCATGTGAGTATGACGAGCTGCTGGACGGATTATGAAGGAACTGGATTGTTCGTTTTCGGGACCGGGTTTTTTATTTAAATGGATTTTTATGGCTTTGACTAGATTTGAGTTCTTTTAGACTTGTTATGTTTTCTTCTGTGGGCAAGAAGACTCTATTCACATATGGAGCTCTACCTAGCAATAAGATGGATTTATCCTTGTGATGGAATATTTAGACTCGAATTTGATTTAAGATTTTATTAGAAATGCTCTGGGAGAATGTTTGTGAAGGAGAAGTTGGTTAGAGAAGATAACAGATCCGGGAGGGACCTTGGCCAGGTGAACCGGGGTGTTACATATAAATCTTAGAGCATGTTGTCTCTGAAGAGCTGTTGGATCTCCATCAAAGGTCTCCGGTGGTGCGCGTAGCTGTATCGGAAGCGAACTATCAAGTTTGGGTCTAATGTCGGGTCCACATGTGAATAGATATAAGCCAATAAGATTTTGTTGACGTCAGAGTAAAATCTTCAAATGCCAGACAACTACAAGTGCTTGATGTCTCCTCTGACAGCGATTTGTTTCCCTTCCTACATATCTTAGTCGCCAAAAGGAACTTATTTCTCTTTGCCAGGATTCGATATCGTGGAAAATTCAAAAATCATTCAGGATTACACACTTATTTCTATCACTCTTTTCGGTAACCTTGCTGGACCAAACTCATTTTAAGTCTGGCCCCACACCCTGACCTTATCTCTTTTGAAGCTACATACACTATCTTATGACTTTGTTATGCACATATTTGCAAAACAATGGAGAGAGTAGGATTGAAGTGACTTTCCTGATTACTTAGATAGGATTAAAATTTGTAGGTAGATTAGACACGGTTCTGTTTATCTAGGAAGTAGATAGATGAATAATATAGTTTGATTTCATTTTCCTCGTGTTGTGTGTGTATTTACTAATGAGATCATGTGTTTAAGCTGGTTCACCTAAGTCTAAAAAAGCGAAAATTGAAGTTTATTTATTTATTTTACGAATTGGAATCAACATTTTTGAAATTTTTTTTTCGTCGAAGAATAATTTATTACTTAAATAGAGTATACAGATTCTGCTGAAAGCAGACATTGTAACCAATCAGGAGGATTAAAACGATCTGAGTAAAAATTACAACCAATCAATGTATATTTTGATAAAATATGAGCTGGTTGATTAGCTTTCTGGGAGATATGTGTAAAAAGAGTCTGAGTAAACCGTGATTGAAACATATTTATATCCTTGCAAATGGTATCGATTGCCACTTCCTGTGATTTTTTGTGTAGCTGGTCAACAAGTCTTTTTCAGTCACTTCCAAATATGACCGAGTTGAAACCCATATAGTATGAAGAGTACATAGCCATCAAAAGAGTTAATGCTTCCGCCTCTAGCGCCAATGACGTAGTTCCTAGGTTTGCCGAGCCCCATAGTAAAGTCATACTAGATGAGTCCCGAATAATCCATCCAGCATTGACCTGTCTAGTGGTAAGGTTATAGCTCGCATCATAGTTACATTTCACCCAACCCTTCATGGAAGGTTGCCACCTAACTTGCGATTCTTGGCGGGATAGGCTTGGTAGATCATGAGGCGTGTTGTCTATGGCTGTCGTCTCTAACCATTCTTTAACATCTGTTCTTGCAAATGCAATATCTACATAGATGTTGTGTTTTTTCTTTTGAAATAGAAGCGCGTTTCGAGCTTTCCATATTCTCCATAGTAACCAGAATGAGAGTAGCTTCCACTCAGGGTTTAGAGTAGATACTTTCTGCAAATCGAATAGCCTCCGCAAATTTATCTCTACGTTTACAGATGGTGCTTGCCTTGAGATGAAAGGAATATTGGATAGTCTCCAAGTTGCTTGTGCAATCGGGCATAAAAATAATGTGTGATCGATTGTCTCCTTCGCAGCACAACATCTCTGACATATTTTGTCCAATTGTATACCTTTGGTGGATAATCTAGTGGTCGTTGGTAGACTTCTAACTAAGATTCCCCATAGGAAATGTTTGAGTTTTGGGGTAATAGGTAGGTTCCATAAAGTAGCCTTTAGGGTTCTATCACCATACGGAGGTGATACATATTCATGTGAAAACAGAACCTCTGACATAGCTGCTTTGTATCCAGATTTGACAGTATAATCTCCAGAGATAGTGTATGGCCAAATGAGTCGGTCAGGTTGTGGATATTTTGGAAGGTAAATAGTTCGCATGAGTTCTACCTCATCATAATTTAACACAGATTCTGCGACCTCTACATTCCATTGGCGTTGGGTATTTGTTTCAAAAATAAGATCCGCCAGTTTTGTGTAGCCACTAGTTTCAGTTTGTGTAATTTTTCGAGGGGGTGTGACAGGTAGCCAATGATCTTGTCCAAGGCCAATAGACTTCCCATCTCCAATGTTAAACCGGTGCCCTTTCCGTAGTAGCTCAATTCCAGTTAAAAGAGATGACCATCCATAGGACTGGTATTTTTTTGGTGCCGCATTGATGATTGAAGAGTTTTTGAAATATCTCGCTTTGAATAACCTCGCCAGCAGCGTTTCCGACTTTGTTAAAATCCTTCAGGCTTGACGAGCCAACATAGCATCATTAAACTTATCTAAATCCTTGAAGCCCAGTCCGCCATCGTGCTTAGAGTAATGGAGCCGTTTCCATGCGACCCATGGTATTCCTCGTGTATTAGCCGATTTTTCCCACCAAAATTTTGTAGTAGGCTTGTTATGGCCGATGTTACCCCGATTGGTATTTTAAAACACGACATAACATAAACCGGCATTGCCATGGCAACAGATTTAAGTAAAACTTCTTTTCTTTTCGGGGATAGGTACTTACAACTCCATCCTGAAGTTCTTTGTTTGACTTTGTCAATGATGAAATTAAACATTTCTATTTTCTTTCAACCAAATTGTTTGGGTAATCCTAAGTATTTTCCTCCTCCACCCTCTTGTTGAATCATAAGAATTTTTTTCAGGTACTGATGTCCATCTCCCGGAACCCTTGATCCAAACGTGATCATTGATTTTGATGGATTAATCATTTTCCCAAAAGCTTCTTCATATGTTTGGAAGATCTTCTTAAAGGTAATACAATTTTGGTAGTTGGCCCGACAAAAAAACAGGGAATCATCTGCAAATAGGAGATGAGATATTGAAGGGATAAAATTTCCTATTTTGATACCCTGAATTTGCTTCCTAGTCACTTGTTGTTTGATAAGGTGGGATAAGACATCTGCACAGAGTATGAAGAGATATGGAGATAGTGGGTCTCCTTGCCTTAAACCCCATTATGGTGTGATAAGGCCATGAGGATTCCCATTAATCAATATTGAATACCTTACTTTCGTGACTGATGCCATTATCCAACTTATCCAAGGTTCACAAAACCCTAAAGACCGCATCGTCTCCTCCAAAAAATTCCATTCAACCCTGTCATAAGCTTTAGATATATCTGTTTTGACAACCATATATGTTTGAGAGACTCTCTTTCTAACCTTGAGAGAATGCATAAGCCCATTCTTCCCGGAATAAAAGCCGCTTGAGATTCAGAGACTATGTGTTGTAGAAATGACATTAGGCGGAAGACTAGAATTTTGGAAATGATTTTGTAGGTAACGTTATACAAACCTATAGGTCTGTAGTCTGAGATAGTTATCGGGTCATCATTTTTTGGGATGATACATATATTTGTGTGATTGATTTCCGGATTCATGGTGGAAGTATTGAAAAATCTCTTAACTTTAGTGATGACATCTGGACCAACTATAACCCAACATTTATGGTAAAAACTAGCTGTGATACCATCTGGGCCAGGAGCTTTCTCTGCTCCAATCGACCTGACAACTTTAAGAACTTCATCATCAGACACTTCAGAAGTTAAAGAAATGTTCATCTCCCTAGTGACCGCTTTGTTGAATCCCTCAAAAATTGTAGTTGTTATTGATGGTAAGGTAGATTTATATACATCGGTAAAAAAACTCTTCAGCATGTTTACCAATGTTGTCATCCTCTCTATATTCTTGACCCAAAGTATCCATAATCTTATGAATTCGATTTCTTGAGAATCTTGTTTTTGTACAGGCCTGATATAATTTTGAATTACGGTCTCCTTCTTTAAGCCAGGTAACCCGACTTTTTTGTTTCCAATACATTTATTCCTGGCGATGAGCTTGTTGCAAATCTTTTCGAAGACCTGGAATTTTTCCTCGATCAGACCCTGAACCCATCATCGCTTGATCCAATTCTTTTTTGAGGTGTTTTATTTTTAGCTGAGAATTCATATTAGAGACTCGTCTACACTTAGCCATAGATTTTCGGCACCCCTAATCTTACTCATGATGTCATTATTTTGGGAGTTCCAACCAAGTGAAACATAATCTTTCAAATTATCAAGCTTAAGCATTCTTTTATCAAACCGGAATGGCTTCGATTCGATGGTGGTTATCGCAACAATATTGGTGGCCACAGGTCTATGATCTAATCCATATAAATCCAAAAATTCCGCCTCAGATGTCGGGTACTTTGATAGCCATTCAAAATTAACCATTATACGATCTAAGCAACAAGATACAATATGAGTTCTCCGTTCGCCTACCCATGAGAATTTATCTCCTTTGTGTCTTAAATCCATTAAATCACAAGAAGATATCATATTATTAAAGTCTCTGAACGTGTACGCTTCTCTTACTCGACCTCCTTTTTTCTCATTGTTACTTCTAATTTCATTAAAATCACCCATTAATAACCATGGTCCCGGACGATCACGAAAAATCCGTTCTAAACTCTCCCATAAGTGATGTCTTTGAGAAGGGTCAGGATTTCCGTATACACACGACAAATAGAAAACCATACTATTATAGCTTACTTCCACATCAATAAGTCTTACATCGAAAAACAACAACGAAATAGATACATCCTTCTTAAAACACAAGGCTAAACCTCCACTTCTACTAATTGGAGGGACTGTGATAACATTATCGAAACCTAACGATACACCAACATCACATACTACAACACAACGATTCATAGTTTCACATAGAAATAACAAGTGTGGATTAATTTTCTTACGCAACTCCAGTAGCTGTGGGTTAGTCAGTGCCCCATTAAGGCCCTGACAGTTCCTGGCGCATGTCTTCATGGAGCATGTGGGGGTACCGGGCCCCCCGCACCTCTGTCTATGTCAGTTGGTGAACACGAACCTTGTGATTCTTTGGTTCTTTCACGTTTTGGCAAAAGACACAGGTCCGTCCCTGCCTCAAGTGAACTCGGCGAGATCAGCAGTGTATCTAATTCTTCTCTCTTACGCTTGTTGAAGCCTCCACCACCAGAGGGTTCACCCCTCTCATAATTTACTATGAATCCACCCATAAACGCATCCTCTCTGAACTTCCCCTTATCTAAACGATCTGCCAAGCAACGTGCTCTCTCGGCCATGAAATCAACATCCCATCGACTTTGATCAATATGATCCTCAGAAGTTGTGTGATGTTTTCCATCAGAAAAAAACTGATCAGTGTTCCCAGGAGAAGACACAACAACACTTGCTCTACTTTATTCTGTCCAGCACATGTTTCCTCACGCACATGATATACTTCAACACTCGGATCAGGCGGCTGATCATCATCTTCCTCCTTGTTTCCGTTCTCACCATTCGGGCACTCACTTTGATCATGAGTGAGCATGCCACAAAGATAACATAAGTTGCGGAGTTGTTCATATTTAAACTCAATCAAAGTGTCAACAACAACACCAAACCTGAAGTTCGTCTTGAGTCTTAATGGATTGTCGACATTCCACAACAACAGTGCTAGACCAAAATCCACCCGAGTCGAATTCTCATCATAATCAATCTCATCCACAGGCATTAGAATGCTACCGATGAAACCAATCATACCTCGAGTGAGATATTGAAGAGGGATGCCTCTTATTTGAACCCAGAATGGGATGATCTTGAGTGTCTCTTCCCAAAGGTTTGGGGACCATCGATGCACAATAAGCATCCAATCCACAAAGGCCCATGGCGTTCTACGAAGCACCAGATTCATTTGTTCATTAGAGTTGAAGAGAAATTGCAGTCTGTTAGGGCCAACGATATGAACCCTAACATCTTCACCAAATCCCCACAACCTTGGAAGATGGTCGATCATTGCACGGAGACATTGCTTCGCAGGGTTCGTCGGTGTGACAACAAGCGAGAACTTGTTGTTAGTAGCCGCTAGAACACAGACTTCAAGAGGGAGAACAATCGGTTCATCTTCAATTCCCAACGTTAGATTCTGCATACATCGACGTAGTTCTGCCATTGTTGTTGATAGTTGCAGAAAAATAGAGTATGAAGTGGGGAGAGATGAATTTATATGGAACTTCCATGGCGGTTGTAGATCTTGACGGTTGAGAGGCCATGAATTTCGGAAATAATCGCCACAACTGGACAGATTGAAACCGCTCACCAGTAGCGCAATATCGCCGACATCAAAACCCCCAAATAATTGGGTCGAATAGGCCGGAAAAATTCTTCGCCGGAGGAAGTACAGGAAACGCGACGGTGTCGCTACAGAAATCGTCGGGAGAGAGAAATGATGCATGTTTCTTTTGTAGTTTTAGTTCCAACATTTTTGAAATATCTCAGAGTTTTGTTGCCTAGAGGATTGCATATATGTAGATGGAGTTGTGATTGATCGTTTTAGTAGTTGGATAACTAGGGGTTGTAAGAATCAATATACTCTCTCTCTCTCCAGAGATTTTTCATAATGTCTTGCATTTGACACTATTTACACCCCTTAACACTATATCCTTACCACATAAATTGGCCATTTCATGTCCTAGCCGGTTTTCCTGATTGAGAGTTTCCTGATAAAGAGCACACACCAACTTTAATGAATGTAGAGGATTAATTATGTGAATTTGAGTCTTGCATTCTTTAAAGTTCAGAGTAAATATGTGCTTGAGAGACTGTGAAGGGTTTCCAAGGGAAAACATTCTAACGGTTTTTTACATTACGTGGTTAGTGAGTCTGAGCGCAGAGAAGGTTTTATGAAAGTATCTGAGTCCCTGCTTTTCAAACCTTTACTCTCCATGGATTGGTCTTTTGTTTCCTTCGCTTGAGTTCAAGAAAATATTCAAGTATGTGGAATTTGATGTGTGGCATATTTACGTGCTTTACCAAGAGCTTTCAATCGAGAAAAGGGTTGTTTTATTTTGTATTTTGGTCTTTTCAGAGTCTTTTGCTCTTCTTTGGTGTTTATGCAGATTACAAATATATTTTCATGGAAAAGGATACAATAAGAAGGTATTCTGGAGCTTAAAGTGCGCTGCGTGAGAAGCCGAAAACGGATCTGTCGATCCAGTATTGGCAGGGTGGAATGGTTTAGTCGATTCATCCCCTCGGGTCGATCAATCAATGCTTATCGTGAAACCAAAATTTTCAAATAAGATCTTCATCGAGAGAAGACATGTTTTATTTAACTAAAAAATTAATAAAGGACCAACACTCTTGTTTTAGGTTTCATTATGCTATTTTTTTAGTTTTCTAAGAAACTTTTGAGTTGCATTGTTGAGAGAGAGGAATATACTTTGTACTTCGATTGGAGAAGAATTTTGAACCCTCTCTTTTGCTTTTATTCAGTTACAATCATGTTTTTCTTAAATTCGTCATGTGATTGTTTGATTGCTATTTGTGAGTAGTTTCCTTGTTGGGTTTAGGGTTCTCATTAGGGGATTTCATAAATTGTCGATTTAGGATTTTAGACTAGGATTTATCAATTGGATCTTCATCTATCATTGTTCTTAATGATGAAATTAATTTGATCACCTAGTTTTTTGTTGTTAGGTAGTTTAACGCACCGAAAGAGTTTGATTAAATGCCTGAAAAAATGTTAAATGAGCAAAATGTCTTTAGCCAACGGAAGTTGATGCTAAAACAATTTGTGAACTTATCAAACCTGATTATAATGCATATTTAGGATCAGAAACTCATCTAAAGTTATTGTTTAGGAGTTAGCGATACAAAAGTAGGTTAACTCTACATAAGTGATTTGAGTTCAAGAGGGTTTTAAAGTCATGTTCCCTAATTAACAATTCAATTCAACAATGAAATGATTTTCCTGAGAATACCATATGCCAAACGTTTTGCCTGATTGATTTCACCCATCGAATTCTTGCTTCCTATGCTTTGTTTGCTTACTTGTTTGTTGTCTCTCATTATAGTTTCATCACAACTTTTATATTTAGCTTTAGCTCGTAGTTGATTCACCATCTCTATGTGTGAATCACATTAGTCTATGCGGATTGATTCTATTTATACTATTGCGAGTACATTTGTGCACTTGCAGATAGTTATCAGGTGAAACTTGGGCCTATCAAGTGTATGGCGCTGTTGTTGGGGACCATTTGGTCATCTTAGAGAAGTGGGTCATAACGCATCTAAGGCATTTTTCTTTAATTTTTTTAATCTCTTCTTTTTTTTCTTCGTCTGTGTGCTTTTTGGTGCATGAACAGATCTTATACTAGGAGCCAAAGACCAACCAATCTACTACCGCTCGAACATAAACTTGACCATCTTGAGAGACAAAAGAAGAGAGAGAAGTTACTTAAAGCTAACTTGGATATTGCGTTTGAGATTGTGATGGATGACAACATGGATAATCTCCAAATTCAGAACAATCCGCCGCTTAAAGAAATCCTTCAGGGACATGATCCACCTGTTGTGGATAGAGTTAACACCAGTGTTGAACTCCACAACCAATCATGAGTTGAAACTGTGGGGAAACCAGTTATGCAACAACTTTTACTGAGGCTAACTCTAGCACATTACGACACTTCTGAGGTGTTCTATGCGGATCGAGTTGGGATTCGTCCACCTCCAAGAGAGAGGAGAGACTTTGAGACCAAAACTAGTCTCATTAACCTGGTGCAGTAAAACCAGTTCATGGGTGGCAGCCTGAAAATTCAATGCTCCATCTGGAGAGGTTCGAAGCCATATGCAAAATCATTCATTATAATGGAGTGCCTGAAGACGCTTTGAAATGCAGCCTTTCTGTTTTTCTCTGACGAACAAGGCTACTAGATAGTTGAATGCTCTCACACCTAGATCTCCCACCAGCTGGGAAGAGACCAAGATTGCATTTCTGGGACACATCTTCACCAAGTTCATGTCTACTTTCCTAAGAAACAGGATTGCATGTTTTTGAAAAATTGCAATGAGAGCTTCTATGAAGCCTGGGAAAGATTCAGAGAATACATTGTAGATTGTCGAAATCATGAGTATACCAATGTGAACCAGCTGAATATCTTCTACACTGGAGTAGATGAAAGGCACTAAAATGCTATGGAAACAACTAGCAATGGTGACTTTATGACAAAGATAGTGGGGGAAGCTTACACTTTAATCGAGAACATGGTAGTCAGTCAAGAAAATAACATCTGAAAATATGATCAGGGTAGAAGAATCTCGAGAGTTGATGCTAAGAGAATTGATGATTTGCAGTCAAAGTTTGATGAGTTGATAAGGAATGATTAAAGAGGAGTGCACTATGTGTGGGAACAGAATGATGGGTAGATATTCCAAGAGCAGAAACATGAATAGATGTATTAAGAGTTAGTTGCTGAAGATTCCAATGATAATAAAGCTTATGTGAATTACATTGGAGGCTAGGGAAACTAGGGTAGTAAAGGTTTCAATCAGCAGAACCAATTCTAGAACAAGCCTTTTGGGCATAGCCAGAGTGTCTTCACGTGTCCATATGGGACATATGCTTACCGGAGGATACCTTTTGGATTGTGCAATGCACCAACCACTTTTCAGAGATGCATGATGTCCATCTTCACAGAATTGATTGAGAACATCATGGAGGTTTTTATGGATGATTTCTCTGTCTACGGTTCATCGCTTTTTAATAGTCTATCTAACCTTTGATGGGTCTTGGAACGATGTGAGGAGAAGCATCTAGTGCTAAAGTGGGAAAATGCCATTTTATTGTGCATGATGGGATCGTTTTAGGACATAAGATCCCTGAGAAAGGAATCGAGTTGGATAAAGCCAAGATCGAACTGATGACAAGTCTCTAGCCTCCTGCTACGGTCAAAGATATTCACAATTTTCTGAGACATGCACATTTTTACAGGAGATTCATCAGAGATTTCTCAAAGATAGCTAGGCCTTTGACACGCCTTATCTACAAGGACACCAAGTTCGATTTTAATGCAGAATGTTTGTTAGCTTTTTAGATAATCAAGGAAACTCTTGTTAGTGCTCCAATTGTGTAGCCACCGGACTAAGATTTTTCTTTTGAAGTGATGTGTGATGCTAGTGACTATGTGGTGAGAGCAATTTTAGGTAAGAGCAAACATACGAAACTCCAAGTGATTTATTATTTTAGCAGAGCACTTGATAATGCTCAGATCAAGTATGCTACTACATAGAAGGAGTTGTTGGTTGTGGTTTATGCATTTGAGAAGTTCAGACAATATCTAGTTGGTTCAAAAGTCATTTTTCACATAGATCATGCGACTTTGAGGTACTTGATGACTAAGAAAGATACAAAAGCGAGGATTTGGAGATTGATTTTGTTGGTGCATGAACTTGATTTGGAGACTCGAGATAAGTGAGGAATCAAGAATGGTGTTGCAGACCATCTATCTCGATTACGAGTGGGAACTGACACTACAAGAAAACTGTCTTTTTGCGACTGTTTTTTGCGACCGTATAAGTAGTCGCAAATATAGTGACCGTTTTACGTCAAC